>OY744476.1:20367068-20452068 GCA_963556175.1 Tipula confusa | reverse complement strand
CATTATCACATTACCGCATTTATGTTTTAAGATTATAAGAGTTTTTGTTTAACCTTATAGTGGCCAGAATTATGCAGAAAGTAACCACAGATATCACTTCAGGGTGAAAAAATCAACTTGTTACATAATTCACAAAATTTATAATGATATTTTTCAGCGCTATATTTTTACTACAGCAACTTAAGCAACGATTCTTATTTATTACAATTTTATTTTACACTGACACGCTTGACCACACAAACCTACAAAATAAGGAAATGTCCTTCAACCATTGGGACCAATAGTTTAATTACCATCAACTTTTTGATCACCATGATGTACATGTAAAGATCAATGAAATGGGTTATATAAATCTTCATACTTAAATCATTATAAAACATTTCGTTCGGAAAAGCTCCAGATGAAATTTGTAAAATTTCCTCAATAAATATTATCATTGTTTGGCATGTCCCCCAGAGAACTAAGGAAAGCAATATAAAATGATGACATATGTCACTCAACGAAAAAATTATAATGTGTCCCCACAATTTATATTATTATACAATGATAAGATAATTTTCCTATACATACATTTATATCTTCTCGTAAATTTTCCAATCCTATGTTTGTATGTAAGTATATATAGATTCTGATTTATTATTGAGATGAATTGACAAATTTATGGTATTTCATTTTTGTACCTTAAACACACACAATATATTATTTATAGTTATATACTTTTAGAATGCGTCACTATTTTGTGCAAAGTGTGAGTCAAATTTCTTGGCTAATCCAACCAGCTCTTCAAAAACTGCAAGGTTCAAAAAGTTAAAAAGATTTATACAAATTGTTGTTGGCGCCATTCATCCGAACACTCATAAGTTTTGTTTAAGTGAAAATACTAAGAATTTTCTGGTTTTTGGTGAAAAGGAAATACAAAACACAGACATAAATCTATGGTTTAAATAAAAAGCATTATCCTTTTTATATAAATTTGGTGTCTGGTTTCAATTTGAATGAGTTTTTTTTTGCTCTTAATGTCGGATGAAATTGTTGTGTTGGATGCCGGTTAGTTTCCTAAAATAGGGCCAATAATTTTTATCTAATTAAAAGGAAATTTATATCCGGGAACACAAAAATAAAATTGGGGACAGTGCAAAACCAAAATCACATATTTACCTGATTTAAATCGAATATTAATGAATTAATTACCGTAGGGAATTTATCTGCACGTAGCTATTGCTGTGTTTAAGTATCGATTCAAATATTTTATAGATAGATAACCAAAATTAAATTAGTTGACAATACCGTAATGTATATAAAACTTTTTAAATTTAATTTATAAACCGACCAAAACATCCAGAACTCTTCGAAATAAATTTTTAATCTAAAAGAGGGCGAAATTAAGATGAAAAAAAAAATGTAATACAATTCGTGGGGTATTAAAATAGCAATAAAAGAACCAATTTGTTTATTTAGGTTAGTTTTACTTATATTCTAAATGATTTCCCGTTTTTTTTTTTCGATTTTCGCATACTTTAGGGAAATCGGAGACAAAATGAATATTTACACGAATTTTTGCGTTTGCGGAAACGAAAAACATATCAAATGTAAAGTAATAACGGAAGAATGTAAAAAAAAATATTCTGTCAGTTTGTCTCCTGTGGCCAATCAAATAAATTGTTAACGAAAATTTATATATAAAAATAAAATGGTAGGACAATTGAAGTAAGCAGTAGAAGAGTAGGAGTACAACAATTTTGCTTTGGATTTAAATCTTTAACCAAAATGTTTGTCTTTGGGTTTTAAGGAATGATTTGGTGTTGATGGTGGTTCTGTGGTCAAGAATTTAATTTTGTACTTAACAAAGCGTAGTCTGTCGGAAAAAATGCAAAAAAACTAATAACTACGTAATTTAGAAGCCACAATAATATGTTGGAACTGACAAAAAAGTGCTAGACAATTAAATATAGTATTTGATGGTACTATTTCAGTGGTAGTATCTTACCATTTATTTGGTAACATCAAATATTTTTAAAATTACTAAATAATTTCAAGTGAGTGATAGTAGCTAGAATGTTATAGTTGTACTACTACTCTAGCTACTTGCATCGTGAATCTTCTCAAACCAGCTAAAAACACGTTCAAAAATGTTATTAAGATTTGACTCCGTGTTTTTGCAAAATGAACAAAATTAAAAAAAAAGTAAATAATTGATGAATTAGTCACAATTATATTTTAGAAGAGGAGAAATTTTAAAATGGAAACCTAGAAATTGATAGATAAGCCTAATTTTACTTAAAGGATTCAAAGTTCTCAAAAATATGAGATTAACTAACCACCACTGTTTTAAGTTCTACCACAGAATGAGATTGAAATAGTTCAATGTTCTACTTGGACAGTTAAGTCTAATTCTAAAAAACTATAGGTGCAGTTTGGCCAACAGCTCATTTCAATATTTATTTCAGATATTTGGCCTCAAAAATTAAACATCTATTAAGCTGAAGTTAGAATCTTTCTAATCTTAGAACTGATTGTTATTTAAGTATTTGGGTTTTTCCACAATAAGCCAATACGTTTGAAAAGCAATTGAACTTTCCCAATCGCATAAAGTGCTTCTTTAATCCTTAAAGGTTTTTAAAATGTCCGTTTATTGATCAACCAGTGCGCAGAATGTTTTACCTTACTGGAATTTATTTCGGTTGCTGCTTTTAACCTTTGCCTTTAAGAAAATAATAAAATTGATTCAAATGAACAGTAAATGAACTTACATCAAATTGTAAAATGTTTCTACCTCCTATGTTGGCAACTGCGGGTTTATGGTGTTAGGAGAAAGAGCCTTCATAGGAGATCATTGTATTATCCATGCTTCATTGCAATCCAAAAATGTTTAATTTCAGCAGAAGTGTATAGAATCATACCTTATTTTCCATGATTCATAATTCATACCTTATTCATATTCATGATTCATACCTTATTTTCCAAGACTTAATTCAATTTCTCGTATCTTGTTTGAAATGGCACTCACCGTATTTGGTTTAAAAATGCAAAATGCTTCAAAATAAATTGCAAGAAGCACTTCACACTTTCGCATGATCCCTAGTAGACGAACCCAACCACACCCGACTCATCAAATCATCAGAAGATAGAGCAAAATACAAATTCAGAAAAAACCAATCGGGCAGTACTCTCGGCCCAATGATGTTTTGTGCCACTCAATTCATGTAAAGACGTTTCAATTACCAACCAGTTTTAGGAGGAATGGATAAATATAGTATCAACAATTTCTGTCGAATAATTTTAGATATATAGGTTCTACCTGATGCTTTATGACCATGGCATAAATACGACGTTTCCAAGTACAATAACTTTTCCACAAACTCCAGTTGAAGGTGTTCCATCAAAAAAAAAATGTCACGAGGATGCACTAATATGAAGTTTATTTCTCATTTCGACTATTTGATTTTACTATGGAAATCCAAGTCGTGGTTCTAATATGGCTTACATTATGACTGCCTAGATTGGACGAAGGTATCGTGAGGAAATTGCCGGCAATCGATTTGCTAACGCTTTTAGATCCACTGTCCTCTCTTTATCATTAGACATTGACATCATTTTATGGGTGCCACCTAATGCTTCTGACTTCTGCAATCTAACTGTGTCGAAGGATCAAACGATCTTAAAATGCTTAAAATGCTTAACTTGGCTGGACAGTTTCTTGAGAAAATTAAGCTAGTAAACAAACTAAAATCAGCCTTAATAACTTCTAAATCAGTCCGCGTTAATTCTGGAAGCTCGAAGATATTCTGCTGTGTTTTCCTTTCATCGCATACCAGGGCACCAGATGAAAAATTTATTGGAAAATTATGGTTGGCACATAATTTATCCACTAGGGGGGTATACTTTATACCAAATCGTTTCCTAACTTTACTCCACTAAAAGCTGTCTACAACGGAATGACGCTTAAAACAAGGAATGTAAGTGAGTTATATAAATAGAACATTTCTATCTACTGGTATTACTCCGTTTTACAGCCACAAAACATTACAACAAAGGTGCGCATAGTTTTCAATAGATCTGAAAAAGTCAAAACATCTTTATTTTACATATTTACGAAGTAACCGCGGATATCACACCAAATGTGACCCGCAAAGTTAAAATCGAATATTCAAATTGGAAATATCAGCAATCTACAATAGTCGCTAAAGTTTTTCCAACGTTCTGGGCAACCTCAGCTCCATTCCAGGCCAAATGAGCTATAAATTAATTTGAAAGCTCATTATAGTGGAAGCTCATCGGCTGTTGGATTACCAGTATTGTCCTTGTTACCAGGTACCCACAAAAACCTAATTTTATGTCAGACTTATGGCAAGAAAGAAATTGTTGCAGTTTGAAACAACATGTAACTGACTTAGTATCCAGGTAGTTAGAAACCAGTGCTTTCAGTGCTGTTTGGCTGTTGGATAAAATGTAGATGGATGCACCTTTAAGAATTTTAGTCATAATAGTTGAGAAGCATGTTTTAATGGCATGAAGCTCAGCTAGAAAAACACTCGGAAAAGTTCCCATCCTTATACTAGGTAAAAGATAAATCAATTTTCACATCCTAACAGTTAATATCCAACCATTTCTCCTGAATAATACTGAAGTATTGTCATGTGATCAAAAACCAAATCCCCAATTTGAGTTTGATCACATGATCGAATTTCAGTAATGGGATTAGATAAATGATCGAATTTAAACCTAACATTTATATCCAAACTCGTGACTTTTGTGAGCGGTATTAACAACGGTTAATGTTGCATAGTAAACAGCATACAATTAGAAATTTTAAAGTGAGAAAACGGAAATATAAATAATAAATGGGGAATTCCCTGATTAAAAATTCTAAAATAGAAAAGTAGCAAAATATCAATAATTAGGTTAGGTTTATTATATCAATAATAAGTTGCAGATTTTAGAGTTTGTGCAGATGTAAGAGTTTTTTAAATGGATATAATTTTTTTTAGAATAACCTCCATACTTTTTTGTGTGTAATAAAATGGCGGTTTGCAGAGAAATTCCCAATGCTGAATTTCAATGGTTAGATCTAATATTTAGAAATGATTAAATTATTTTTACATATGTACGTTTGTTTACCTAATTTGTCTACCTAAAAACCAAGATTGTTTACCTAAATCATTTATTGTAGAGGGATGTAAGTGCTCGAAGTAAAGAAGTGCCCCATTTCATTAGTCACTACTCTATAGATGAAAAGCTTTCTGCATTCGCAGCTAGAAACAATAAACATGACAAAGAGGACGTTTTCGAAGACAAAGATCATAAAATTAAAAGAATGTGGAACTATTAGTGTTTTTTTATTACGACTGAGTAGTTTACTCATTTAGTAATTTACATTGCATTTTTATTGGAATTAAGCCTTATATAGGATAATCCGAGTTTACAATGATTCCTCACTAGGTTTCTTGCTGTGCTATTATTATGTCATCTAGATCACGTTAGGTTCAATGGTTTGGTTCTTTGTAACCTTCTTATAGTGATGTGGCTCATCATACGACATATATCCTGATTTGCATGCTCATGTAGGCGTTAAAAGTACTTTTTTTCGTGATTTAAATCGGCGACCAACTCCATTTTCAAGTCTTTATGAAGGTTGTCGTTTTTAATGTACCACGATGCATTTACAATGGATCGTAGTATTTTATTTTGGAACATTTAGAATTTTTTGGTATTTGATTTTTTAGCACAACCCCAGAGTTATATGCCATAGATTCAAACTGGTTTCAGAATTAATTTGTTTATGTAGCAGAAGCTTATTATAAATTGAGAGCTTAGAACCCTAGAAGTTAGATTATTTCCCTGAATTTGATGTTTAATACTTCCCTCAATTTTTAATATGTTTTTTCCACTTTAACATCCAAGGTCATACCTAAGTATTTAGCCGTGTTTGCATACGGTACTTTTTGTTAATTGATCATTATTATGGTATGTGCTCCACTATTAGATTTGAAAAGTTTACACATGTTGATTTAGTTTCAGTTAAGTACGCAATTTTTTTGTCCAATTGCATATTTTGTTTGTGGCTTTCTGCAGTTTGTTGGAAGAGTCAGTTATGTTTTGTGCTGACGCTAATATAGAAGTAAATGGCGCTAATATAGCAGTATTCAGGAAATGTTGCTATAGTCGCATCGTTATTGGGCATGTCTCTTGTATAAGGGAGATGAAGAATGGGCCCAAAGGTACTATTTTGGGATACTCCAATCTCATACTTTACTCGAAAGTGTCTGTCTGAAATATAGATTTCAATAGCTTATAAATTTATTTCGCCAGATCCCGATGCAGTTTGAATACAAGTCCTTGATGCCATTACCTTATCAAATGCTTAGACCACATCTAGGAAAACCCCGTAGCTTATTTGTTTGGATTCAAGTGATTTTTTGGTTACATCGGTAATTCTATGAACTTGTTATATAGCCGAGTATTTTTCCCTGAAACAAAATTGATTTGAAGGAGTAAGGTGTCTTTCTTCTATTATTATTTTCAGCCTTTTTAGAAGTAATTTTTAAAATAATTTTGTTAGCGTTGCAAGCAGAGATGTATGAAGATTTTGTAGATATATGAAAGCCTATATGAAGATTTTTCATTCAGTGTTTTTTTGGTTTTAGAATTATAATTACTTCTGCCACCTACCAGTGCCTTGGTACGTATTTTAATCAGATTGCTTCTTGTGTACATTAATTTCTTCCTTCATTTTTCTGGCAAGCTTTCAATTACTTGACCTATTATTAAGTCGTACCCCAGAGTCTTTTTAACGTTCAGGTTGGTCTTTATCTACCAATTTAGTTCATGTATTGTTATAGTTCTTATTCCGTGCTTTTGTCAGCTAGGGTAAAATATTCCTCTGTATAATGTCTTGGAAATGGTTCAAATGCCTGCTCTAGATGATTTACAAACATATCTGCCTTTTTTTGGGATTTATAGCCCAAATACCGTTTTTTTAACTATAGGTTGGGCCTTTTAGTTGCCTTCCATAGAGAATAGTCTTAGTCTTTTTGTCCTGTCAGATTGTTTAGATATGTATTGACTGAATGGTTTTTAAGCTTCTTTATTAAAGTTTTTAATTTATTGACCAAATTATTAAACAGTTTCTTCGTTTTCGGTCTTCAATTTCTTTGCCACTTTTTACGATGTTTCCTTTTATTTTTTATCATTTCTTTTACTTCTTTGGGGTATGTAACGTTTTGATTGGTTTTCCTCATGTGACTAGACTAAATTGTCCCTAAATGTAAACAGTGAGACACAATATTCTCAACCGTCAACAAAAAAGCGACATTGCTATGGAAATGTAAATGTCACTTGTTAGATATAGTCATATCTTCAAGTGTTTTTTTGGACATCATGACGTGTCAAATAATCAACAGTCACACAAACAAACATTTAATGAGGTTTATGCAACACAACATTTTATAAAAATTGATATACACCACTGAAAAAGTCGAAATTATTCACTGAAATGGAGTTTGATGCTGTTTGAAGAATAGACCTTTGACAAAATTATTCCCTATCATTGCGTGAACTGGTTTAAAAAGTTTATAAGGAAAGTCAATTCGTATAAATATCCAGCGATCATAAAAGTATACTTAAACTTTTTTGGAGGAGAAACTATTTTCATTTCAACATATTCACAAGAATAACTCAAGGCACCGTTACAGATTTGTCTTTAACCAATAGCACATTAAACGAAAACAGTATTAGAACTTTAGGTTTTTCTTTTCGGTAGACTACATAAACAACAATTTTATTTTCAATTTTCAACTGTAATAGAATTAGTTAACTAAATGCAACCCTAAAAACAAACTTTTTTTCTTTCTAATTTTACTTCAATAAAATGTAGCTGCAGTAATCTAAATTAAATGTGATCGAAACCAAGTTTTTTATTGAAAAACTAACTCTAAACAATTTCCGATTATCTCAATATCGAACTTTTGCTATATATATGACGAAAAACAAAACTAGAGCTTTGCAAGGTAAAACTTTCTTAGCTTTGTATATATATAGTGTAATATAATCTACTATGCTGTATACACATATCAACGACAAAACTATATCACCGAATTGAACTTTTTCGTTTTCTTTTATTTTTTTCTTGTACATATAGCTGGTTGCTAAATTGAAATAATAATATGAAAACATGGTAGAAATACTAAAAAAAAAAAAACGAAAATGCTCAAAGTTATACCGTTTAACAATAACGAAACCATAACCAAATAAATAGATAAGATTTTTGTCATTATTGTTGTTGGTATTGTTGTTACTGCTTGTAAGCTTTCTGCGCTAAGTAAAAACTTTTTGTATTCTCGATGTGTGTGTGTATGTGTTATTGAATTTTCATTTTATTATTTTTTGTGTTTTGTGCGAGTAAAAATAATTGTGTTTTTGTGATGATAAAACTTTTTTTCTCCTTTAAATTGAAAAAAGCTCCATCATTTGGTATATATCGGTAAAACGAGGCAAGTATAAATTTTTATATTCTGTTAAGAAAACTTTTTTGATTTCTTATTATAATATTAATTTTCTTTAAAGTTGATCAAAATGGAAAATTATTTTTTTAAAAAATATCTGTGCAATAAAAAAAACAAACAAATAAACAACTTTATGGTTTTTGACATCTATTCTAACAACAAAACAAAAACAAAATTCGTTTATTTCGTTTTTCTTAAATATATTTTGTCGAAACAAAGCTTTCACAATGAAAAGCGTGAAGAAAAACTTTAAATTTTTTCAGTTTTCGTCTTTTTAGATGTTGTTTGCTGTTTCAGGAATGTAATTGAAGATTCAATATAATTTTAAATTAATTTTGAATTTTATTTTATTTTTTGTTGTTGTCAAATATTCAATTAGGAAATAATTAGCGTTGACAAAAAAATAAGAAATAAACGGCAAATGGATGGAGGGTATTTATATGTTAAATAGTATTAGCACGAAAGATATATTCTTGTTGTATTAATTTTGTTCACGGTAGAAATCGGATGTCCGCTCCAACTTTTATAAAAACCTAATATTTATATAAAGGTATATACATTTATATCGGTGTAAGTCTAAAGTTTATGAATTTAATTTAATTTTCACCCTTTTTCCATTTTTTTGTGTTTCACCCCGAAAAAGTATTTAAAAACTATGATGATAAAAATATAACGTAAAAATGAAGAAAAAAATATTTCAAAGTTTTCTATAATTAACGGTGAAAAGTAAAAACAATTTTATAAAAGTTTTTTGCTTTTTTAGCTTTGCTTCTTAAAATTATTTTCTTGGGTTTTTATATATATAAAGTAGTTAGTATAGCTTTTTAATATTATAAGCATAACAACAAAATAACTTTTCTTTTATAGTTAAATCTTTAGACACCAGCTTGTTACCATTGATTAAAGCTATAAAGTTTTTTTTCGTTTTGTTGGTGTAATTGTGCGCTCGAAAGGTTATTTAGTTTATTGGATTTAATATACAAACGAATGCATGACGTTTGTCTAGAATGTTTAATTAACGAAAGAATAGTGGCAGGTTATCTAATAATTTAGTTTTGCATATTTTTATAATTTAAAAGTCTCATTAAGTCAAATATTATTTATAAAACCGACACTCACGAGAAAAACTGCAGTGGCCAGATCAAAAGATAATCAAATAAGGAATACTTTTAAATGTGATGTAAAATGAAATATTAACCACTTAATTAATCACCATTTTTCAGGATTGGAAGAGAACTTATTTTTGTGATGGTTTAATTGATCCAATATGGACTGGAACATCTTACATATAGTACGTTTGTTTAATCCTTCCTAATTCTTAGTTTATCGGTGAGAACTGCTCATCACTGATTTGTTCTAACTTCCAAGATAGTTATTTCTACACAAAAAATTTAATCCATTTTTGAAAGAAAAAAATACCTTTGACTGACGTTTCTATTAGTTTTATCCACCTCAGAAGGTAAAATCAGTGACCTCCCAAAGAAAAGATACCAGGTTTTGGACCATCGCATGCAAATTTCTTAAGACCATCGATAAATCGGTAGTCTTTTGCTAGCATTGTGCTGAACTGCTCATAAATCTGTGTTATGTGACCCATCATCATTTTTTATAATAATTTTTTGTTGATTTAACACCTAATTCCCAAATACCACCAGAAGTTTCAGGCAAAACGAAATGCAAAATTGTTAGCTGAATTCTTACGTGAATTGTGTTTGCTTGTGTTTTCCAACAAAACTGGTATAATTTTCACTGATTAAAAATTGAAACAGTCCTCTTCTTTAAAACAGCTATCTCTTTCTACAAACATACGGATCGAGAGTGATTAATGATTAAAGCCATTTTTGGTAACTTGAAGCCAACGCATGTCGTTTTCCAATGAGCAGACTTAATTCAAAATGCACCTCATTTATTATTACTGTGCTTAAAAACGGTGTCATCATTATGTTTTTGGGAACCTTAAGCACTAAAAGAGGGCTTTGCATTGATTAGCATAACTATATTTAATATCTTTATGGAAGAACCAATTAAGTATCAGTAACTAGTGAGAGAGATCTGAATAGAGCCCTGGAAGACATGAACTGCATATAACGAAATTATCGTCCAAAAAATTAATAGAAAAAAAGCAAAGGTCATGCCCTTTAAACGAGGGGAATACCCATAGAGGTGCTGATAGAGGGTTATAACCTATAAAAAGTATTGAAATACAAATATTTGGGAAGCACAATTATAAGTGAAAGAAGTAGCGTAAGTGATATAAAGAGCAGAATTGCACAGGCAAAGGCGGCATCCATGAGAAAGAAAAACTACTTTGCTCCAAAGGATTGAGCATACAAATAAAAAAGAAACTCATTAAAACATTTGTCTGGAGTGCGGCTCTATACATAGGTGTAAGGCATGGACAATAAATTTGACAGAAAGAAGACGTGGAGGCCTTTAAGATGTATATTAGAGGAAAATGGAAATAATCAGCTATATCGAGAGATAGACAAACGAGTATGTGTTAGGGTTTGTAAAAGAAGGCCGCTCTTATTTTGTTAATATTAATCTACTCCAACTTTATAAAATGGTTTTATTAGCTCAATTCTTTGAGTGAAAGGGTCGGCCATGACATGGGTAAGTGTCCTTGCATTATGTTTCACTCATTGAAATATTTTTCGGATTACATTTCTGCCACTTAAGATACAATATTTGCTACGCAATGTTGTCATCATAAGTGTAGATCCAGCGAGCAAGTGTCTCGAATGATGCTCCCGTACTAATAATTCTGCCAAAGTTTCCTTTGCTGGCAATATCAATAGATGTTTGATTTCATAGGTAACTGCATTTGTTATTCTACCTCCAACTCGTAGGAGGCCTGCTTGGTCAATGAACGGGTTGAAATATTTTAATCGACTGAATGGTAATAATTCTTTATTGGCTGCGATTAGCTTCATGTTTAGTGAGAAGTGTTTCGATTGAATACGTTGAGATTTTTGCACTTGGTTTTCGTTTTAGTTTTAGGTTGATGAATCGAAATATTAAGGTAAGAACTTGAATGATTTTGGTAAAACTTGATAATTTTTCGATTAATTGATCCAAAATACTTGGTTGGACCTATTACCAACGAATGTACTCCATTTGGATGGATATGCTGACAGCCAGTCTGAAACGATTGTGGAATTCGTCCAACCAGCGATTTCATTTACTTAAACTTCTAATGCATTTCTAACCATTGTAAGTAGTCTAGTTAAAAGGACTGCTCCACATAGCTGAAGTCTGGGTAGGAAAACTTGCTTGATGGGAGCCACTTTGGTTTTTGATGATAACAATTTAATTACTAAATCTCCATTTAGCTGAATTATTTGACCATACACCGCCGCTAAATATGCTTGTTTTGCATATATAGATTAATTTTGTTGCCAGCTTCCAAAGTTACATACCTTTCAGTTTCTATTTGTGGTATATTTAACCAAGTTGTTGCCAAGTCCTTTGGTAAAGGATCATCCCAAGCAAGGTTATGTGACCATAGAGCTTGAAAATATATTTTAATGGCAACTGTCACTGGAGCAAGCCATCATAATGGGTCAAATAGCTGACTTGCTTCTGAGAGAATTTCTCTTTTGCTTAAAATTGATGGTTCGTTTTGCGTTCACTTTAATTTGAAAGTAGTCGGTTTTTGGGTTCCAAATTAAACCCAATAGTTTTTCATGGATACTTTCTTCTATTTCTAATATATTTTAACCGGTGTTAAATGGCAAAAAAAATTTCTCATTGGATAACTATTTCCTCAGTATGAATCCAGAACTCACGTAGCTTGGTAGGCTGTACTTGCGGTTCCGTAGGTAACGGTTTGAAGCTCATAGGTGGTAAATCTGATTTTTCTCTCCATAATATTCTTTGATATCTTTTATCCTATGCTGACACACAAACCTGTCTGTACATTTTTTCAATGTCAGCGGTTGCAATTTTATATTTTCTAACGACACAATACATTATAAAGATTTAATTGTACAGTAGTACCAACAGCAAGGCTGTCATTCAATAATATTCCTTTATTAGTTTTATATGAACGGTCAAAACTACTCTTAATTTAGTAGTGCTGCTGGAATTCATAATGACGCCGTGGTGTGGTAGATAGTATCTGCTTGATCTGGCTTGATTATCGTTATGGATGTCTGGCTTAATTTTGACAGTCTATAGCCTTGCATATTTAGGAAAATCTGAGACCAAATTTTCAATTTTATTTTGATGTAAAATGAGTGGAATTCCGTTAATAATGAGTTAAGAGTGATTTTTTGGACCCATATGACGGTCTAGAAAGTTCTAGGTACCCGAAATTACGTATAAAAAAATCTTGATTTTTTAAAAAAAAAAATCCAAATTTTGACAGTCTTTAGCCTTGCATATTTAGGAAAATCTGAGACCAAATTTTCAATTTTATTTTGATGTAAAATGAGTGGATGATTTCGCTTAATTTTCGTTATGTCCTAGTTGTATATATTCAGACATAAATTCTTTGTATTGCGAAGCAAACTGTAGATCTCTTAAAAATCGTTTCTTCATTGCATACATTCGATGTACTGCTGGTTTGAATGACTCTCCAATGTTAGATGGCGGGAGTTTAAATGGCAACCACACTACAAATTGGTTATTGATAGTTTTGGTGGTTTCTTTGAAATGTATTTCACAGAATTTCTTCTCCTGGGAGTAACACAAACTATCAGTTTCAATTGTCTCTTTTTCCCAGAACTTATGTAGGATACTATCAAGAGTGGTTTCTTTTTGCTCGCTAAAATTAATGAGCTATGATTGAGTCACCTGCAGCTCTCTAGAACTGCCTGCAACTATACTCAACCTAATAGGGTTTTTTGCAAAATGATTCCACTATTAGCAACTTTGCCTTCTACTAGAAAATGGAAAAAACCCTTTGATCTAATGATGATAACTATGTCATTGCCTTTATGAAAGTCCAGATCAGCAAGTTCAAATTTGTTGAAGTAGCTCAAATCTATTAATTGTGATGCTGGAGGCTGTTTTGATGTAAGTTTTGAAAGTACATATGTCTCTAAATGTAAACATGGATCATCTTTATTCCAAGAAGATATTTTACAATGTTACAGTGGATCATCCACTCTATTGTTTAAGAAATCTAAGAAGTAATTGAGAGTAGGAATATCATATTCAGTAGACGCTTGTGACCACAATCTGGCCGTTTCATCATCAAATTTGTTGATCAAAATGCATATTATCCAGTGATTCAGCTTCCTCTTCAAATACTTTTAGTCCTATAATTATTTCGTCTGAGGTGTCCAATAGTCGACGAACGTGAGTGCTGCTTGATATTGTCACTGATGGCTGTGACATGAAACTTCGAATAAAAGCTTATATTGTGTGCTTTAGTTGATCATATCGTTCTCGTAATTTTTTTAGCGCTTCAAAATAATTTGAATCTGTAATGCTGAAATTCGTTAATATACTAGCAGCTTCGTTTTCCAGTGATCTCTTTAAATACTGTAGTTTCTGAGAAGGATTTAATTTTTGGTTATCATGTATCGTTCAGCAAAAAGGTCATGCAATGACTGCCACTCGGTGTTTTTTCCAGAAAATTAAGGAAGAGATATTTTGGCAATCTCACTTTCATGTGGTCAGTCAGAAGTGAAGCATCCATTTGCGTATCGTTTATGGAGCCTGCTCGTTCTCCTTTTGATCTTAATGCCAGATTCAATCCAGTTATGACTTTGTGGTAGTTTTCTTTGAAATCGGATCTATATCTTCATTTTGGTCCACAGTAACATCAAAATATAATAATATATAATAATATATATATATATATATATATATATATATATATATATATATATATATATATATATATATATATATATATATATATATTATATATATATATATATATATATATATATATATATATATATATATATATATATATATAATATATATATATATATATATATATATATATATATATATATATATATATATATATATATAATATATAATATATAATATATAATATATATATATATATATATATATATATATATATATATATATATATATATATAAATATTATATATATATATATATATAATATATTATATATATATATATATATATATATATATATATATATATATATATATATATATATATATATATATATATATATATATATATATATAAAGATATATATGATAAATGCCGTTGTCACCAAACTCTTAGAGATACCCTTGTATTGAGTTGCTTTTAACGCCTTTTCTTTGTCTAACCCAATTGTCTGTGTGCTAAACGATCACAAACATAACACACAAAAAAGAGTTATGCGATAAAAATTAGCCCAACAAAAAATAAACCCAAAACCACTATTTTTGATTATTTTCTCTCTGGTTTGTTGAAATTTGAAATTATTAAATTCAACCCTTTTAAAAATTTTAATCCATTTAAATTCAGACAAGACAAAAACCGATTTTTTTTTTTCATCTCTATGTGTGTTATGTTGCTGATTTATGTTTATCAACCCTAAAGATAATGTGATACACTTGAACTTATATATAAATTTCAAGATATATATTTTTCTATCATCAGCACAAAAAAAAAAAACAAACAAAAAACAAAGAAAAAGAAAAATAAAGACGAAAAACACTAAAACGAAGGAAAATAAGAAAATTTTATTAGATAGAGAGATGGTCCCATATGATGAAAATGAAAAATAATTTAACTTGCTTATATGGGCTAGGATGATATATTAGTGACATGACTAGATACTTTAATACATGATATGGTAGATGGGTACATTGGCGGATCGGTGTCAGTTTTTGTCTATATATGTATGTGCTTTAAGACAACAACAAAAAATGTCAATTTAATCAAAAAAGTAGTTTTTTTTTGTCTATATACATAAATCGCTTATATATTAAAAACTATCAAACGTTTTTCAATTATGGACAAATGTTTTTATGTTACCTAAATCATATAGTCATTTGAACCCGGCAATGATGGTTTTTATTTGTATATCACTCAGAAACATAAAAGCTCTATAGATATCATTTGTTTTTTTTTATTGAAAAAGCTTCAGTGTTTATTTCGCATTTTTATATGTTCAGATTTTCTTTTTCCATAACATTTATATATAAATAACGCTTGAGTTTATTTTGCTGTGCTTTCAATGTTCGGTTAAATGTGTATGTATATATGTACATGTGTTATGTTTTAACCAAGTGTAATAGTCAAATGGGCAAACGATAAATCAACTCGCACATTTGAAATAAACATCTATAAAGAAATTAATGTTTATCGCTTGACTAAGTTTTTTGTTTCCTTTTCTTTTTCTTTTCTCCATCATCATCATCTTTATATGCTTGTCGTTATGTTATTTTTTATATAATATTTTACTTTCGTTTTATGCCGACAAATATAATATAAAAACGTGATTTTAATCGACATGAAAATAAGAATTTTGTATACACATATATACGATATACGAGTATATGACTTTTCAATTGAAATTGAAAAAATTTCCACTTTCATGGTTTCAAAATTGACAAAAAAAAAAAAAATACGAAAATGAGCAGCACAGCACCATGTAATAATCTTAATAACAAAATGGCATATATACAAAACAAAATTTTCATATCAAAACTGTTCCTTTCTCCTCGGATTGGCTGCTAAGCTCAATTTTTGTTGTTTGTGATAGGGGTGGGGTGGTAATATGGATGGTGTTTTTTTTTTGATAAATGAAAAATAATGAAAAAAGTTTTTCATGTATACGAGAAATGATATTTTGGTGGCTCCTCGTCATCTTGAACTTTCATATATATACCAATTTATTTTATTTTTCAACTTCTCTGTATTCAAATGATTGAATTTATGAAAAAGCTTCAATATCATGTATAGATTTATCTACATAGAACGAGATAGATAGAATGGTTACCGTTTTGTTTAATATTGTTTTGAAAGTTTATGTGAATTGCCTTCTATAGTATTGTTGTTCGTCACAACCATCAAAGTCAGACAGAATATATTAAATATCATATGTGTCAAATTTGTATGATGATGGTGATAAGGTGTTGATGTTTTGAGATAGATATTTTTTATGTAGATACTGTTACAATGAAAAACATATTTCAAGTTTATATACTCTTAAAGTTTTATCGATTATAGGATTTATAGAATTTTTAAGTGGATGTGTACAGTGAAGCGAGCATCTTTGGAAGTGATAAATATTAGCGATGAGTTTACATGACATTGCTGGGCATTATATTAACTATTCACCTACGAGGGTATCGAGCTTTTTATATTCGAAATTCAACTATATTGTGTTTTGGAATCATTTATTTAAGGTCAACAAAACCAGAAGTTCATAAAAATGTACCATGTAGTTATTTTACATGGTTGTCTTTCATCTGCGTATGACAGAGCTGGGTTAGACTATTGGTACAAGATGTTTGCCTGAGGTGTTTCGCTTGTACGGAAAATAAATTCTTACAGGAGAAAAACAAATTTAAGGACTGAACATTTCGTTGCTGCACATGAAAGCTATACTTTAAGGTAAACCACTTGTTCCGATTTTGCATGGGATAAATGATGGATAAGAGCAACAAACGGATGGTGAACTAAATTTCCTTCACAGAAGAAATCGAAGTGTGTCGGTAGCAATTTATGTATTAAGATCAAAAAGGACATCTTAGTCTTTAAAATGAACCAAAAAACCCAATATATCTAATCTCGAACATGACGTTTTTGTTGCCTCTCAGTTATAAAACCATTTCAATGACCCAATTGAGCTTAAGAAAACACACACATATCTCTTCTTCATTGATTTTATATGTACTATAGACATAGGCTGGCTCCAAAAAACCTAATCTTTGATACTATTTAGTTCAATTTTCCATAACCAACAGTTTTTGTCCAGGCTCAGGCCATTCTCACATGCGCAATGAAAGTAAACTTTCAATTAGCATTACTATAGATTTTACTAATTAGATTTTTTAATTAGCATTACATCCTTTTATTTTTCAACTGTTTGTACTATTGTATTAAAAGCATATAAGCCCAAGGATATAAGCGTTGATATTTTTCTTTCCTAAATGTTTGGAGGCAATAATAGTAAATATTCCGAAAAACTTTCTTTTGTATGTTGGTTACAGAGTAATATGTCGTTTTATAGTCTGTCGATAAAATTATGACCATCGATGAAATCACGGAATTTTTAAATTCTTGCGACACAGCTTTTTATAGATGTGGGGATATCGACTGTAATCGTTGATGACGGTAATCGTTTTAGAGGATACGCACGTTTTTTATATCAAACCTTAAGTCATAGATATAAAAACTGCTATCGTGGGGGTAGTGAACCATACCGAGTTATTGTTGCCATATGAATTTGAAGCTTTCCAATTAAAAATTAAACCGAGAAAAACTTAAAGAACTTTATCTGCTAGTGGTTGATATCTTTAAGCTTATTTTCGGAAAAATGAAGACCACTGAAGCCTATTGGAGAAATGCATCTCATCACATAATTACCCTTCTAAAAAAGTAACCGCACTTTATGAAATCGTTGAAAAATTTGACTCTATTTTTGAAGAAAGATAAAATTAGGACAATAAGGTCGTCAAAAAAGTTTTTTGAAGTGAAGGCACTTTACTCACAAAATCCTTTGGTGGATAACGATCATTTTACCCATGGTGGTGTTTTTGAACCATGGTAGTATTGTTGGATTAACCAATGTCTGACCCTGCCCTGTTATCCAAAAGGAATTCTATATAATTTTACTCCGATTTTGTTCACAATCATATGGCATCAGTGGCGATTTAATTCAAATGATTACTCGCTGTCATCGCAATCATATGAGATTTTGCATCGAAAACATCAGTTTCCAAGCGGAAATAGGGAACTCAAGGAACTGTTTTGTTAACACCAGAAATCTCACTAAAAACTTTCACCAAATAAGTACATCCATATAAGACAGAAATGGAGAGCTGAGAAAAAACGTGGCTTATGTTCTCTTAGTATCGTAAATCTTCTTTAAAAATCTGCTAAATCGGAACCACGAAGTGACCCCCATTAAAACAATAGCTCCTCAAAGTGAAGAAGTCCTTGTTGAATATCCCACAGTAGAGGAAGTAGATGCAGCTATTAGTAGATTAAAAAATAGAAAGGCACCCGGTCTCGACGGAATCCTCGCAGAATTGATTAAGTTCGGAGGCGTTACTTTTGCAATAAATCCATACGTCCCTTATTGTCTCTAATTGGGACCAAGAAGAGTTGCAAGAGAATTGGAAGTCCGCACTCGTATTTCCGCTGCTCAGGAAAGAAGATAGGGAAATGCACTCACGCCTGTACTGTTCAACTTGGCGCTTGAGTACGTAGTAAGAAAAAGCAACATTGAGACTTCGCGCTGTATATTTAATAATTCAGGCCAAATTCTTGGATATGCAGATGATATCGTGCTCTTTGGCCGAAGACCTAGCGATATCAAGGACAGTTTCATACAGCACGACCGCTGCGCAAGAAGACTTGGTTTGGAGGTGAACAGCAGCAAAACAACATTGTTATCAACGCCCAGGAACATCTTCATGGTAAATCTCGGAATTGGCCCAATCGAAATTATTGCGATCTAAACATGTGTCGCAGTCGCGCAAGCTCGCATTTTATAAAGCACTCATAAGACCTGTGCTGGCTTTCGGAAGCCAGAGCTGGACCATGACCCCTAACGATTGTAGATTGTTATTTACCTTCGAAAGGAAGGGTATTTGCTCAACAAATATCAAATTCGTATGAATCACGAGATAACACAACTTCTTGGAGGCTGCAATATTATCGGGTTCATCAAATCCAATCGAGTAAGATGTTCCGATAGTAATAAAACATATATTTATTTCTGAAATAGCTGAAATCTTTGAACCAAGTGGATTGATATCACTGGTTGAAGTATTAGGGAAGATGTTTTTGCAACAGTTGTGGCAATTTAAGTCAAATTGCGATAAAAAGTTACTCATGGATCTACACACGTGCTGGTGCCACTTTTGCAAAAATTTACAAAAATGTCAATAATTTTATATTCCTCGACATATTTTTGATTACTCTTTAAATCCAACAAGAGTTCAAATACTTGGGTTTGCAGATATCAGCTAAAGAGGTTAAGGTGCTGCTGTCTTCGTTCAAAACCAAATTTCAATGGGTGTTATAATTTGATTATTGAGGTCAAAATCTCGAGTCGCTGCGTAGTTAAACAAATGAATTGGCCTTGCCATGAATTACTTGCTGCTCAACAACTATAAAAAATTAATTGCAAAGGTTAAATATAATTGAAACTTTTCAGTAAATGATTATTTCTTCTGGACATATTCCATGATTGCACAAGCCTTGTTTTGTATTTGATGCTTCAACAAGATTTATGTATTCTTAGTAAGTGTGTTTACCATCACCGGATTATTGCTTAAAAAAAATAGTTTTTATGCGAAATCTATCCAAATATATCCAAGTATATCTAAATTTTCAATACAGTGTGATTCGAAAGTTAGTATCCAATGAATTTGTGTACGATACGAACAATTTGGATGACACTCTGAAAAAAATCTTAAGGCTTCTAAAAACAATTCTATGAACTTTTTTAATCGGTTTGATGATCGCTTTTGGGCATTCACCAATGGTTAATAACGAAGATGTGTTTCCTCCACTTGCATCGATCACTTTTTCATATAAACAGAACCTCAATAGCCGGTAGAAGATATATTCCGTAGTTATGATCTTGGTGTGTAATTAACCATTCGTCAGTTATGCTTTTTATGAATAGTAAATATAATTCGACAAATCTTCGCTTTCCCTGCGGCAACTTTATTATTTGCGAACTTTATGTTCCCAGCATATTCGTAAGGCTATTTTTTGCACTTGTTAATTCCAAAATTGATTATGCTCTGGCAGCTTGGGGAGGAATTTTAATTTATCATTAAAATTTAAAACCTCTCATGACAATCCAAAAACATGTCATTCAAATCACGTATTTTAAAAAATCTACAGTTACAACATTTTCATTGTTTAAAAAACCTCAAATCCTTCCTTGGTGCTATAAATATGTTTACAAAATAATGCAAATTTTTGTCAAGAGTGATTTGGTTGGATGTTTTATTTTATGTACCCGAAAAGAATATTGAACAATATTGTCTTACAGAATCATGGCTCCTGAGTTATATGATATGTTACTAAACCTTATAAAGTATCCGATTTCGATTTTTAAATTTCTAAAAAAATTAAATGTTGGTGGTTCAGTTTTGGACGGGTCAGTGAGATAAAAAAACTTTTTTTTATTGGTTTTTTTTTTGACTACTGGTTTTCCTGGTTTTGTTAGTTCTTTGTATTTGACTTTTTTTTACTTTAAACATTTCAACACAGCATTGTGTATCATATTTTTAAAATTAATGTCATACGTTTATAAGTTTTTCGTATTTCAATCGTTTGTTTTCTTTTTTTATTTGTAAACAATTTATTTTAAATTGTCTTAATGTATTTTGCAGTTTAATTAAGTTTTACTCCTATTTTAGTTGAGCACCTCACACATAGCATTCATTTTATACTTGAAATTTAAATGTCAAATTTTTATATTTTGTAATAGTGTTATATCTTGGATTTAAAAAAATTTAGAAATCAATCATTTAATATTTTTATACTCAGTTCACATCTTATTGCTTGCTTCAACTCAAGAATATACATACCAATAGTTTTAAATTTACTGATATTGCAAAACGGTTGAAGCTTATTTTAAAAGCAAAAGGAGAAATAATTTTGAAACTATAACTTATAATTACTCATAACTTAATCAAAATGTTTATTTTTATTAACCGACAACTTGACCACCAAAACATGAGGCTATATTAGTATAGTATACTTGTTGCTATGCACGTTATATCTCGTTGTTTGAAGAGTATATTAAATATTACATTGTTTACACAATTTAGTGCATAAATCAATTTTCAACCATAAATCAAATCAACAGTAGCACAAATAAATACATATACATATACATACAAACTAACAAATCATAAATATTATTCAAATATTAATTTAATTAAACAATTTGGTTATATGCTTCTCCATTTTCTGGAAATATATATATATATATATATATATATATATATATATATATATATATATATATATATATATATATATATATATATATATATATAAATTATTTAATTTATCCAACATAACCGCACAATATTTAATAAAAATAAATAAAATATAATTGACTTTATAATTTTATTAAAATCAAATAAAAAAAAATATTATTAAAATTTATTTGCTTTTGCTTACGTACAACCAAAAAAAAAAAAAACAAATAATAATAAACAATTTTAATAAAAATAATGTATAAATAAATCATAAAATAACAACGATTTTATGTTTTTTTTTTGTTGGTACAACAAGAGGCACATACCAACCAAGAAAAAAAAAAAGTTAAAAAAAATAAAAGTTTTGTCAACCAAAACAATATTATTTTGTATTTTATTGTTTTCCTAAAGTACATAAATATTAAAAACAAAAACGAATGATTTATGTTTTTCTTGCTATAATTTTTTATTTTGAAATAATAAAAATAATTGAAGATTATTTATTAGTAATTTATTATGTACAATGTAAATACTATTGAACTATAAGTTGAAAAAAAAAAAAAATACAAAAAAACTTTCACCAAAGTTGTTTTTCCAGAATTTTACTAATCTAAAATTTATCATAACCTAACTTTTTTATTTATTTTGATTTAAACATAAACCGTTTTTCTTGGTACTGGGTGATTATTAGAAAAAAAATTGTTTGCATTTTAAAATCAATAATATTTCGGACCAAAAAGTTATAATCAGACAGCATTAAATTTATTCGGCTATAAGTTTAAATATTTATTGACAGTGATTTTGATTGTTCATAAAAATCAATTTTATATTACTACAGTAAAATAAGAGAAAATGTTTTTGTTTAACTTTTCTTAACAATGTTGGTTCTTTGTAAAAATTTTGAGAAGGTCACAGGAAAAGTTAAATTTAAATTTTAGCTTAAATCTACCAATCGCAATTAATGCCACTTTTACTTATTGAAAAAACATTTATGTATGTTTATGTTTGAAAAGTAATTCGTGTATGTATATACTGAGGGTGAAATCTGGTTCTTTGACAAACGGCTTGATTTTTTTTTGGACAATTCAATTCTCATTCTTATATAATTGCCGATTTGGGTTTACTGAATTACTTTTGGCTTGCCATAAATTTTATGGTATGATTATTTGGTTTATTGGGTTCCCTTTTTGACATTCCATTATAATATGGACATCTTAATAATAACAATTTGTGATTTGTAATGCATGAAATTGATATACATATAAAACTAATTATAAAGTTATATTTCTCTAATTTATTTTACAATGTTTTAGATTTCGACTCGTTAGCCGTCACAGAAATTTGCGATATACCAGCGATTCTTTTAAAGACACCACCGATGCAAAATTTATTAGGCTTTTTAGATTAAATAAGTCAGTCGGCAACATCTTAATAGTCCAACCGCATATGCAGCGACGTAGTCAAATACATTGGCTAAGCTCGACTTTACGAATAATATGTGCACTTCGGTTCTTAGCAGTCGACGTCTACCAACATCCTTTTGGACCAGTTTTTTTTTATTGACCTTTCTCAAACTTCAGTTTCACGATGTGAAGAGGAAGTTTGTCAAGTCATCGAGGATAATTTAGCAAAGCAATTCATTAAGCTACAATTAAATACTCCACAGATCGTAGAAGTAAAACGAAAATTTTATAATTTGTATGAGTTCCCAGGTAACATAGGACAAATAGACGGGCCACACATTTTAATATAAAAACCAGATAATTACCTTGATCACGTTTATTATTCAACACGAAAGTCGGCCCATACTAAGAACGAATACCAATAATCTGCGATCCTAATTCATTAATTTTAAATATTACTGCTCGCTACAAAGGTTCGGCGCATGATAGTTATGGAATAATTCAATTGCTTAGGAGATGACAGTGACGCACTACGAAAATGGTGGTGCAAATGCTTGGCTACTTGATAATTATAAAATAAGAATTTGTATGTTGGGCCTAAATTTTTTTATGAATTTTGGGTGATAGCTGATATGGACAACAATCGTGGCTAATGACACCACATGCTGCTCCAGCAACGGAAAGGGAAGTCGAGCATACCCGAAATAACAAAATCACTTTGTCACAGTTAAAATAATTATGACATGTTTTGACAGATAATATGATTTTTAATTTGTCAGTGATTAAACAGGATTCGTTTTTATGATTTGACTTTTCTCATAGAACCGGAATTCAACGCCTAGTAGCCAATAAATTTATTCTTATTATGTTTTGGCAAAAAATAAAAAAAAGCTAAAACCAACTTTAATATTTCAAAATAAATTAATTGGGTTTTAAAAATAATATCTTTAACATGATGACCTTACATAAAATCTGAGATTTTATGTGCACGCACATAAAATCTGAGCTCTTTTGAGTACATTTTGCAGCAATTCCCATTAAGTTTCAATGCTTATTCCAAAATTGCAGCATGAATATTGCTGTAAAGTGTTCCTATATATAAGGAAACTTCTGGAGGGAGAAGTGTGAAACCAAGAAATTTAGTGATTGAACCACCAAGGCAAATAAAAATGCCAGTTAATGTGTATCTCCCGCGCTGTAAAATGTAAAATAAGTGAAATTCTTTATATTATGAGTTTTGAGTGAATTTATGGATTTATAGTAAAGTTAGAAATTTCTAGATATCCGAAATTAAGTTTAAAAAAATCTTGATTTTTCAAAAAATATAAAACCGAAATTTTGACAGTCTTTATCTTTGCATATTTAGGAAAATCTGAGTTAAAATTTTTGATTATATTTTGATGTTAAATGAGTAGAATACAGTTGAGAATGAGATTAAGTGAATTGTTGAATGTATATGAGTGGAATTCCGCTGACTATAAGTTTAAAGTGATTTTTTGGGTTTTTAGGATGGTCTAGATAGTTGTAGATAACCGAAGTTACGTTTATAAAAATCTTGATTTATCAAAATAAAAAATACAAATTTTGACAGATAAAAGTCTAGCATATTTGGAAAAAACTGATTTAAAATTTTCGACTTAATTTAACTTATAATAAGTGAAATTTCTTAAATAATTATTTTAGAGTGATTTTTTGGATTTATAAGATGGTCCAGATAGTTCTAGATATCCAAAATTATGTTTAAATAATCTTGAATATAAAAATCCAAATTTTGACAGTCTATAGCTTTGCGAATATTTGGGAATATCTGAGTTAAAATGTTTGATTTTATTTTGGTTTTAAATGAGTAGAATACAGTTGTCAAATGAGTAGAATTTCGTTGATAATGAGTTTAGAGTTAATTTTAGGATTTATAAGATGTTCTATAGAAAGTTCTGGTTATCCAAAATTACTTTTAAAATTTTGATTTTCCAAAAATATGAAACCGCAATTTTGAGTCTATATAGCCTTGCTTCAAAAGCAACACGTATGGTTAACTATAGAACTAATAAATTATTATCCATAAACAATAAGTCTTTTTAACAAAACTAGAATTGCTTAGGAACAAAAATATTAATATTAAAAACCAACATTTCTAGTTTTGCTATCAAACAATCTAAATTTGTTGTAAGTAATTTAGCAATTTGCCACAAATATTTTGTTGCTATAAATAATATTCGCAAACATTTAAAATGTTTCTTGCCAAAAGTGTTTGGTACAAATGAATTTGTTTTTTAAGTGTACCTACGTCACAGGAAATAAAAAACTTGTTTTACCCTCGGATTATTTTAAGAAAAGGAAATTGAATTCGGCATGAAAGAAAAGCTAGAAAATCGTTGTAACTACTGATATGCATAGACGAATGTGAAACCAACATTTATTATGTGTGTTTTGTCTATTTTTGTACGCTTGCTACCTATTCATTGAACCGTTCATAGACTTATTTTACCAGTGTAATAATAATAATTTTAATCAAAGATGTGACGTACTATAATTTTTTTCATTTTTCTGGTTTCCTAAATTAAAATTTTGTTACAATACAAGATGAAAATATTTTTATAACAAAATCTGTATGAATACTAAAATTATCTAATCTAGTTTCGACGTAATTGATCATTTTCTCTCATCTTTCAAGATATGATAAATTTGTACAATAAATAAAAAAATTAAAATTATGTACGAACGTATTTAGATGATTTTTTAGAACCCCAAAAAATTCTTTATAAACACTATAAAAATGTAGAATCATTTTGTTCATCATATTTTCATCTTCAACGTATACGTATACATATATACATCTTGAAAATTTTGTATAATAATAATCCAAATAAAGTGAATAACATCACGAACATTTTTATGGACCAACAAATTAATCACTAACAGCATTTGAAATAGATAATATAAGTAAACCGGTATTAGACGAGCATCAAAAACTGTCTTATCTAATTTTTTCTTGTTATTTTGCTGGAAAAAGCTTTTTGTTAAATCATCTTTCACCATTTTTTGCTGTGGCTCTGTGTTCGTTTTTCATTTTTATGACGATTATATAGGTTGTAACACTTTTGCCTTTATAATAATTTGAGATAAGTTTTATCTTAGCGGGTATAATTTTTAGGTAATTTTTTAAAGCAAAAAATTTGTTTTATTGCAACACAATTTTTAGTTGGTTTAAAGACGGGATAATTGTATTTTAATATTTGTGGTTATTAAGACATTGTTGGAATTAAAACTTAAAGATAGGGATTGGAAAAACGAACTCTTAAGAAAAATTTAAACAGTTATTTGGGATAAAGTATTTGATGGCTTATTATAGTTGAATGTTAGAGGAAAACTTGGTTAGAGGAAACAATGAATACAGAAATTGTAAAGAAATTACAATTGTAATTTGTTTGTGGCAAACTCACAAATGCTATATTAAAATTTTACAAAACAAATTAAAATTAAATTAATTAAACAAATATTTTTTAAGACTTAACCTATATAACCCTAATATTATCCTAAAATCCTAATAACCTACTATATCCTAAAATTAGGATGTACTATTTGGTAGTTATACTCTTAGATGGGTAGATGTAGTGGTTGGTCTTTTGTTCTAAGGCGTTGATATCTAAGCCTTCTTAGTATATAAACTGCCTAATCTTTATCATGTATTCTACCATTTTCTTCTCCGTCTAAGTGAGCTCGCAAATAACTTCACAAATATGTCATCCACAAATGTTGAAACTGGTATATTCCTCGATGTTGGTAGGTCTTTTGAATATATTAAATCAAATACTAGACTTAGCATGCTGTATAGTAAAACTCCTGCATAGATTTCCTTTAAATTGCAGGTTGCACAGTTAAGTTTCAGCAGGAATTTTTGGCCAAGCAAAATCTTTTAATGATAAAAACTTGACAGCGTTCATATAATATGCTTTGTGAAAAAGTTGTTTGTACCTTACTTTATCGAATACTTTAATGATGTCCAGAATTCTGCAGAACAATAAATACATTTTTTGTTCTAGACAGTGCCTTATTTCAGATGTGATTCATTTAAATTTTTCAACCATTTCATGTTATTCTGAAAACTTGAACTGATGATCTGGCTTTATTGTTAGCATAAATTAAAACTTTAGAATTGAATAAGGTTAGATTAACAGCGTTAAAAAATATATTGTATAGTAGGGGTCCCATATGACTTCCCTAAGGAACCCCGGATCTTACTTCCTGCAAACTCGAATAACAATAGCTGATCTTCACAAATTGTTTCCGACCACAAAGATAAGACACTGACTTCCTGCAAGTGATAAAATCACCTTCTCATGTGAGATTCTATCAAATTTTTTGAAATCACTAAACACAAATTGGGTAAATTCAATGAGATTTGTAGGAGTTCAGCGACCCGGGGACAATCCATGTTGCTGTGGAATAATAAACTTATCAAATTTAATGAACATAATATCACAAACCCTGCATTCGAATATTTGAGGAATAGCTGACCGAATGGAAATCAGTTTATAATTAGCCACTAAAGATCTATCTTTCAAACATGAAAACTTCAATAATATGCAACGACTTCCAATAATTAGTAAAATAACCATTTTCTAGAGATCTGTTAAACAACAGACCTAACGGCAAAGCCAGAAACTGTGAACATTTACGTAAAATAGTTGCAGGGACAAGATCAGGGCCAGAATAATGGTTTGGTTTTAATATCAACATATACTTGTGTACAGCATTGGTTTCAAAAATAACCGATCCCAGATTGCCAACACCATAAGAGTAAAATTAGAGGATTGATTTAAGTTAAATGATGGCGGTGAGGCTATTGTGTATTGCTATTTGTATTGATGAAGGACCAAATGTTCTAGGAATTATTTTTTATCGCAACCTCAACATTATGAACATCTTGACGAAATATTACACAACGTATTTTATTTACTTTAAACAACTCATAGCTCAAAGAAAATACATTTGGATTGTATTTTCTACGGAATCGATTCATTTTGTTTTTGGCCAATCGTAGTGCTCGTCAAACCATGTTTTGTTTTTCGGGTGAAACTGACGAGACGGAATAAATTTTTCGATACCAAAAAACACAAAATCATAAAATCTAGATACAGCATTATCTAAATCGCGATAATCAAACAGATGTATGTTACCAAAAAATTAATTTATTCCTCAAAAATCGCCCTATTGTCATCTAAAAATGACTTAATAACTGTACTTATAAACTCGGTTTTACAAATCAAGGATTTCGGTTAGTTCATATATCAATTCGAAGAAGATACTTGATACATAAATTAAATCCAGGAAACGATTTGATTTGATTTAAGTCCAACGAAGATATGGTTTTAATGAAATGCGATTTAATGACGGAGAATGCATTGATTGACAGCACAAAATTTGACTTAGGCGTCCACGATATACTTGGTAAATTAAAATTACCAAAAACTAACACAATTGTTCGATCAACAAGAAGCTCTGCTTCTGATATTGCAATGTTCCGTGTAACGACTCAGATTAGAATTTAGTAATGCACGCCCAAAGTAAAATGTTGGGACGATGCAGTTTCTCTAAACCACCTCTAAAAATAAAACAGTCCACAGCTAAAAATGGATTTAACTGTTATTAAACCCCACTTCCACGAGAAAATACCCCATCATATAAAAAAAAAAAAAAAAAAAAAAAACAAAGCTTGAATAACTCAGTGTCGACGATATTACAATTAAGCCACATGTTTCAGTGAAAACGATAACATACAATCGCATTCAATAACAGCTAAGGAACATTTTTTGGTTTTGGTACGTAGCCTTCTTACCTGATTCTCAACCTGATTTAGGTCGGCTGCGAGAATTAATGAAGATGTAGATGAAATGCCAATATTAAGCCATAAACACCGACAATTGGATGTTTTTTTGGTCTATCGGATCATCACTCTCATTGGCTAAACATCAGAATGCAGCGCAACCTAGTTAATATATCAGGACTCACTCCAATCTTGAATGAGACAAAATTGAAAGGACTAATGTCTCGATTGGCTGCAATTAGTATAACTGACAATCCAATTCATCATAAGACATTTGCAATTTTTTAGTTAAATAATTTCTAATGTCCTCAGCAGTAGTATAGAGCTTGCCAAGCTGGATGCCTAAACATATTTCCTCACAGGAACTTTTCTTAACCCGCAGTTGTATCATCAAGGTCCACACAATTATTTCGATTTTGATCATTTCGTGCATAAAATTTAGGAAAGGCTAACCCATTGCCAGGTTTTGCTAAATCATGAATCCGCATATATTTGGTAATAAAACACTTGATAATAGTCCTATTTTGATGAGCGATACTTTAATCAAAAGCACTAAATATCAGCTTTAATACTACTGCGGTTTAAATAATTTTTTTATTCTTTAATATAGATCAAGCTTATTTTTGTACTTTGGCAAATTGTATAGCTTTTGCCATTCACAAATTATTTTAAAAACATGGCATAGTAAATTTCTTAGCCAAAACATCAAAACCAAATCATTTTTCATTGCAGAATAATCGAAAACAAAACTGTTAAGTTTTGGTGCCGATGTGTGTTTGGTCGATATCTGATATTTATTGCACTCACCAGAATAAAATTTTATGATTCGTATAAAATTCAATTTCTATCCCTCGCTGGGTACTTGGCTACTATATCGAACAAAATTCATGATTTTATTCGAATTTTATTACTAGTTTGAACGATTGCCCGCATATTCTTATAATGTTTACAGTTCCGATTTTTCTTCTTTTTATTTTTTATTTTTTAAATCAAAGGGGATTTTATTTTTCTCGAAAACTGATTTAATTTCGAATCTCAATGGACCATTAAAATTTATTTGAGGTTTATTGTTTTTCAGGGTTATTGAGTTGACATTTTTGATTTCGTATGATACGATAAGTTAAGCACTATACAGACAGTGAGTTGAATATTATAAACATTATACACGTGTTGAGTGTTGATGTATCTTTCAACCATAATCTATTTAAAACATTGTTTGTCTCTACAGCTGGAAATAGCATCTTAAGATTATAAGACAAAAGGCGTTTCATAGATTTTCAAAAATATAAATCATTGAATTATATCAAACCACTTTAAGTGCGATAACATCCGCTATTTATATATTAAAACATTAGATTTCATAAACATAATATCTTAGGAAGATGGTGGTTTACTATTTGCTTGCTTACTAACACAGTGCTTACTAACATTTTTGCAAATCTACTTTTTAATTTATATACATGTTATATATTTATATATTTAAAATATTAACATTATAATATATATATATATATATATATATATATATATATATATATATATATATATATATATATATATATATATATATATATATATATATATATATATATATATATATATATGTGTATATATATATATATATATATATATATATATATATATATATATATATATATATATATACATATATACATATATATATATATATATATATATATATATATATATATATATATATATATATATATATATATATATATATATATATATATATATATATATATATATATATATATATATATATATATATATATATATATATATATATATATATATATATATATATATATATATATATATATATATATATATATATATATATATATATATATATATATATATATATATATATATATATATATATATATATATTGTTCTTTATTGTTATATTTAAAGTTCTATCATCGTTTGTTCATTGTGTGCACTTACAAAAATATTATAAAGCTTTAAGGCTATACATTTTCATGCATTGTAGCATCAAAAATATATGTTTGTACTCCGTAGATCGTAAGTTTTAAATAAACAAAAGAATATTTAAAAATTCACAAAACAAAAGAAAACGAAAAACTCCTTAACTTTTAAGTCTTTTGTGACAATGCACAACAACGAGCATAAGACGAAGGAAGAGACAAAAACCAAATAGAACAAAAACAAATTATAAAAATTTCCTTCTGATAAATTATTATAATTTTGTTATTGTTTCTATTTATGTTTTCCATTTTCTAATAATTTTCCGTTTTTTGTTATAAAATTTCTATATACGTATTATGTTTATGTTAATGCATATGCATAAATAAGGAAGGAAAAAAGCTTTTTACCCTATAAACAGGGATATATGTCTGTGTTTACAATTAATATTGAATGAAAATTGTTGAATGAATTTTCATTAATGCAAATTATGTCAAATGCACGTTTTAATAAGAATCTTCTTAAATTTAGGTTAATGAAGATAATGTTGAGTTTTTATTAGGTATATCAATCTCTTTTTATAGAAAACGCAATTAATCTTGTAAGTTTTGAGTGCATTTTGGAAATTTTTTTTTAGAAAACGGTTCATATAAAATATAATTGGAACATTACGGGTTTAAAAAAATGATTTAAAAAAATTACTGACTGAGAATTACTGACACGAATTGAAAAGCCAATAGCCAACCATCAACAAAAACAATTATATAGAGAATATTCATATACATGGTACTACCATGGTATGTCAGCTCATTGACATGCTAGATGTCGCTACTGGTATCGTTTTAAAATAATCAAAATATTTTTATATGTATAATCGCCTAAATGTCATACATTTATACTACATTTTGACGATATTATATCAACCCAACATCTGGAACATCAATGGGTAAACTTTTTTTTCTTATGATGACAGTACTATGTGTTTTTATATTATGGATAAAAGGATATGATGTCCCAAACAGGTTATTGTGCACACATATTGGCAATTAAAAAAGAATTTATTCTATTTCTTAGCATTGGAAAGTTAAAACGAGACAAGTAGCATTTCTTTCGGAATAATCAATTATGAACACTTAGATTTGATTTTTAGTGGATTAAGGACAATTTAAATGAACGTGCTTCTACTTTTGCAGGAAGTTTAAAAAATATGCAACAACTGTACCAATATGCTATGGCAGTACATAGTTAGACAATTTGAAAAACTAAATAGCTTTATTACAATGACTTGTAATCCCAAATGGATTAAAATTGCTGAATACCTGGATGGTTGTAAACCCGAACATATACCCGATTTTATTGTTAAAGTTTTCAATTTAAAATTGAAAGCATTTTTAAGAAATGTTAGACAAGTACAAGTTTGTGAAAAAGCAATCGCGATGCTTTCCATAATACCCGAAATATTGTTTTTCTTAACAAGTAAGGAAAAATCCTAACAAAGATGAAAATGACCACCAAAAAGTTGTTAATAGCGGTGATGTGTATTAAACGATAAAACCTAGTGTACACAGAAATCCCTAAACATTTTGTATTTAAAAAAATAATTGGATCCATAGAGAGCAGCTAGCAGCATTTTTTTAGTAGAATATATATAGTGGGGATAAATGACCCCGATCGATTTTATTTGAGAGTACTCTTGCTAAATGTGAGAGGATCAAAATCTTTTGAATGTCTGCAAACTGTATATGGTGTGCTATATAGTACGTTTAAGGAGGCATGCAGAAAAAGAAAATTACTAGCTGATAATACTGAGTGGGATAATGCCCTCACAGAAGTTGCAGATTTGGAGTCGCCAAAAGTCATCAGACTTACAATAAGCTCTGGTTTGCACTTATGGAAATCTAGGTGACATTTGAACTCTTTGGAGTAAACACAAATTATATATGACATAAGACTTTGAACATCACAGCAATGCATGGTTTTCACATGAAAATATGCATTGCTTGGCATTGAAATTTGTTTTCGATAAAACGGTGTAGGCTATAATAAATTGGGATTGCCACAAACAACACCAATTATTAATTATATCCTATCTGAATACGATTTGAATGGTGAAAACGAGAAAAAGGAAAGGTTCTTGTTTTTAATATTTTTGCTTAATAGTGAGCAAAAAGACATCTGCAACATGACGATGAAAGCAGTCGAAGACAGAGCCAAACTAATTTCTTTTTATTGATGGACCAGGAGGAAAAGGAAAACTTTTGTATAATACACTTTATTAAGGGTTTTAAGAGGAAAGAGACAAAAAGTATTACCTGTTGCTTCCAACAGAACTGCAGGAACTCTTTTGGAGGGTAAAACAATAAATCACTCTCAATTTAATTTACCAGTGTCCCTAAAGGACACGAAAGCCCAACTGGAATTCGCATGAGATCTGCAGAAATGTATTGTTTAGAATTACGCTGGAATGATCTCCGTAATCGCACTTGGGGTAGTCAAAATATTTTTTAGGAAGTTTTAGTATTGAAAACTCGTTTGAAAATTAGTAATCCTCTTTGGAGAATATTTAAGGCAAATACAATGAACTGTTCCACATGGTATCCGATTTACTATTGTGAAAAAAAACAACATAAAAGGTGTTCTCTCTGTCCAACAATTACTCCAGTGCAATTGACTACAAATGTAATAACTGGAGTAGACAAAGAATTTAGTAATTGGTTAATTGAGTTGAATGATGGTAAAGTAACTAACTCACATGTCCTTGGATAATATATTTTTGAAATAGCCGAAAAGTTTATTTGCAAAAGATCATTGGTATAGATGAAATTTTTGCAAAAAAGTTTCCTAATGTTGAATTTAAATATTTTGTCTATAAAGAAATATTGTGTCTTATAAACGAGGCCAAACTTAAAATTATAGACGATGTACTAAATCGATTAGAAATAGAAGAGAAAGTATATTATATAATAGAGAAAGTATATCATGTGATCTTGTTTCAATAATCTCATCAGTCATGCCTATACAAGATTTAAAACTAAAAGTTGGAGCAACAGTAATATTGCTTAGAAATATATGACGACACGAGTTTATATTTTTTTTTTGTACATGTATAGTTTTCTGGCCCTCCCGTGTTTACATGGGCACTTTACTAGTTATACCGTTGAACGAAAAGTGAAACGATTTTTAAGATATAAGATAGGTCAAATTTAGTCGGCGTTATCGTACCTGAATTTTTTGATTTAAAAAAATCCTTGGTATTGTAATATTGGTAGTAGAAATTTAAAAAGCTGATCCCTTTTTGTTTATTATTATAAAGACCATCTAGTACATTAAAAATGCATTTATCCAATTACTAAAGTGCAAACTGCAAAGATATTTACTAAAATATCAACAATACGGCTACAAGTAATGTTAATTAAATAAATAAAACATGTATTTTATTGTTAATATTAACAACAACAAAATTACAATTATAAAGTACTTAAGTGAGACAAAGAGCACAAATTTTTTTTTCATATTTTCACTGTGTGCGCTTTTATTATTTTTTTAAGTTAATTTTTTGTTGTAATGTTGAAATAAATATTTTTCTTATTAAAATTCCAAACACGACTTTTGTATTTCGTTATAATATAAAAAAAAAACCAGCAACATTTTTCATTTTATTTTGAGTTGCTCAGTTCTGCTCATTTTTTATTGTTGCTATATTCTATGTTGTTGGTATCATATTCTTAGTTTTTTTGGTTTTTTAAATTCTGAAAGTTCTATATTGCGAGTATACTCCGTATACAGTAGTTATTTAGCCAAGAAAATATACCAACCCCAAAAATAATCATAATCATAAAATAAAGAAGAACTAAATCATGATTTTCCATATACAGTGTCTGTTTTTTGATATTTAAGTTTCAGTTTTCTTCCCGAAAATTTCTTATTGTTGTAATTTTTTTTTTGTTTGAAAAAATATAAAATGAATTATGTGTTCGCGATATACCACTTATTATTCAAAAACTGTTATTTAAAATTTAAAAAGAATGAAAACAACATCATGGAGCGAGTTTTTTTTTAGTTTTTCTTCTTGCGTGTTTGATAAACTCTGTATCAACAAAAAAAAATGAAATAAAAAATGAAAACCAATATAACATCAAAATTATAAAAGAAGAAGAAAAGCTTAAAAATAACACTTTAAATATAATATAAAAGTTTACTGTAAAAATGGGAAAAAATAAATTTTCTTGATTTTTGTGAAAGATTATTGTAAAGTTCATGTCTAGTTGGTTTTTTGGTTATGTTTTTGATATTTTGGGGGCATGCTTTCTGGTTGAATGAATTTTTTAGTTTGCAAAAAAGTTTTTTTTTTAAATAATTCTTTTACTTGTAAATGTTATACAGTTATATTGTATGTTTTTTAGGATTATTCTCAATTGAGTGGTTAGGTTGATTTTACAATTTCTAGTATTTGCGGGCATTATTGATTTGGTGATTCGATAAATAATTATAGAAATGTGATACATAGAAGGGTGCGGTGAAATTTGATCATATTAAAAACCAGGAATTTTTAGAATGTTAAAATTCATAGAATTAGTATCCATACTTGTATTAACCATTATTAATGTTTCAACGGTTTTCACTCTTTCCCAAAGATATTTATAATTTTTTATTTCCAGGTCGACAGCTTGTGCCTAGTGGATTTAATCTTTAAATGGTTACCGGAGATTTAGTGGAAGTTATGGAAAAAATGGAAGTACAAGTAAAATGCGAAACGCAGTTGATATGTTAATAATTAACTCAAGCATACCGTTTATTCCTCTTATTGGTTGCAACTGGTTGGAAACCATTACTCCAAACTGGCGTAGGTTTTTTTTTTTAAATTTGAAAATAATTATGAGAATGATTTAGGTACATTTAAAAATGTGTCATTTAGTAGTCTATTTAATCAGTTGGGTCAACCTATTTCCATGTCTAGTAGTGCTACACATCAGCCTTATCAGTCAAACAAGTCCAACAGTTTAATGATAGTCCTTCAAAATGATCAAAGTAGGTCATCCGTAAAGATTTATTGAAATGTCTAACCTCATGGTTTTTATCGATATGTTAAAATCGAAATGCCCGAATGTTTTCGAAATAGATGAGACAGGTTGTATTAAAATTTTTGTTGCTGATATAAAAGTCAAACAAAATTATCCTCCAATTTTTTGGATTCTTTTTTGCTATAAAGAACAAAGTCTGTGTCCCAAAAAATAATGGAGAGTTCCGTATTTGTTGTGATTTAAGAGTGTCTGTCTATAAAGCTCTCAAAACAGATAAATATCCACTACCAAAATGGAAAATATTTTTGCAAAACTGGCAAGATCAAAAATATTTTGTGTTTTAGATCTTAATGGGACATAGCAACAAGTAAAAACTTCAGAAAAATCAAAAAAGTGTTAGTAAAAGTTCCCCGTATCATACAAAGTTCAATTGTCTCGCAAAAGAGGGGTAAAAACCGTTAAGAACTATCTAAAAAAATATTTTAATTAAAAAGTTCCTTAACTTTTGAATAAAAATTAGACAGTTTTTTATTTTCATATCGAAATACACCGAAAATTCAACAACTGGGGTGTCACCAAATGAGACAATTTTTAAATATAAACCAAAAACTAAACTTGATTTGTTAAAACCGACGAGTGTTGATGTCGTGATCAGAGAACAGAACGAGAAAATACTGAAGCCGAAGTTTGAGAGTGGTGATAGAGTTTTGTTTAAAATTTTTAATTCAAAATAGGTTATAAAATGGATACTAGGGTGAATCGTGAAAGTAACGAGTCCAGATACATGTTTAGTCAATGTAAGAAATCCAATTTGTTTTGTTCATGAAGTTGAGTCATCTTAAAAATTGACTACATCCAAGTACATCACTGATACCAACGATTGAAAGTACATCAATTGTGACCTCCGAAGAAAATGTTAATGAAAAAGATAATTCACAACTTTTGAAACGCTCGATCAGGGACAGGCGTCCTCCCCACCGTTTAACATATCGTTAAGTAATATAAATTTAAGTTAGTTTAAAAAAGTTAACTTAAACATTTTTAATGTGCATTCGTTAAGTATAATGCAACTCGTTCTAAATATTACACTATCATTTTATTGTACTAACATATCTATATATTTTGGACAGTTATGTGTTGATGTAAATTGATATAAATAAATATTAAGTCAGTCTTGTTGTAACTTTCGAACCGACTTATCAACTATGTTGACTATCTCGAAATACCATGGCAATTTTTAAAGTTGTGAAATTAAATGTGAAATTAACGAATAGGGCCCTTGATTTAAAAATAAATCATTGGGAGTTTTATAAAAAATGTCTAAAAATAAAAAAAATATTCATTGGTTGAAGGCCAGTATAGTATAAGTATATTCTAATTCGAGGAAGTACAATTCTGGGTAAACATTTAAGGAAAACCCTTAACCAAATTGGTAGAAAAAAATGAAAATAGTTAAACTCTAAAATTTTTCTCTATGTAAACATATATTCCTCGATACTGGAAGTAAAAGTATTAAAAGTGTTCATCGTAATCTTCGATCGCAATCAAGTAATGAAAAGTCTCTTTTTATGATTTATCCCCTTTATAATTCAAACTAGACATCTGCTGGCCCAAACACCAAAGATTTAACAGCGGCAATTGCTCAGTATCTGAGAATTTAATTTTCTCTTATATGAGTGGTTTTAACTCGTTACTTTTTTAATTTTTGGTATCGATTTGTAATGCCACTATAGAAGTAGCTATATCATCTAATGAGTTGCTTCGTCTTTCTATTTGTTGGTGACAATAAAAATTTGATTTTCTTTAAAATGTATTAGAAGTTACCTGACTATACATAAGAAGGCCCACTCAAGAATTCATAGGGCCAGTCTCGACCGAGTTATTGATATTGATGTATCACCTTTGGTATTAATTCCTTTTGGTGTTACCATTGCATAGTTTTATATTCTTGCTAAATTATATTCTAGTCTAAACTAATATTAGTATGATTCGGAACTAAATGGAAAAGACAATCAAAGTGAATCGTTTCACTTCATTACAAATCATTAAATTTACAGTTTTATAATAAAATACCCCACATCTTCGTGTATCTTCCAAAGCAATTAAAAGCATTTAAAATTTAAAATATAAGTTAAAATTTAAAAAAAAAAACATTTGAATTAAAATTTTAGTTTCCGGAAAAAAATTCTTTTCAAAAATATTCATTCGACAAATTTTTATCTGATATCTATAACTAATTTTAAACTTTCATTATATATACATTGTAGTTGTAATGCACATATAAGATTATTTAGATTTTCTTAATTCTCGGTACAAGTGTTCGAAAGTCTAATAAATATTGGTAAAATTATTTTGTCTTGTTGTTTAACCAAAATGTACCAAAAACTGGAAATTTAAATAGTAACTAAGATACCACAAATAATCATGCCACAAAACCATTTTTCGATAAATAAAACACAACTTTTAATTAATTGTTAAATTATAGAAATTTAGAATCGTAAAATTGTATGTCTTCTAATTGAATAACCCATGTATCTACAACAACTTCATATTGTAATTTACAGGGTGAAATAAAATTTATAGACTTCGATGTCCATGGCAACTGCCATTTAATGTTACTTAATTTATTTATTTTACAATATTTAGCTATACCTGCATACAAAATAATATTTTAGTATTTCGCGAAAAATACACTGGGCTTTTGTTCTGTAGATGCATTGGGAGTATAAAAAGAATCAAAAAAAAAAAAAAAAATAAAACATTATTGCCATAAAAAATTTATATGAGTCGGACAAGCTAAATGAATAAATGAATTATTTCCAGATATAAATAAAAAAAAAGTCATGTACAATTTTGTCTCGTAAAACTTTCTTGGGTATAACCTGCTAAAATGTGTTCACCGTATTGTTGCTCTACTGCTGATGGTATTGCTGCCGGGAAATTTATTTATATACATTTTTCCACCTCATCTTATTTTTTTTTGCATCTCCCCGCTCTCCGCATACATATTCGTCCTATTCGTAGTTCGTGAATTAACACAAAGAAAAAAAAAAGTTTTTTTTTTCCGAAAACCACAAAATGAAAAACTAAAAAACAAACCATTGTTCACGGATTTAGGTTTTCATTTCCCCGCTGGATACATTTCTGCTGCTGTAAATATAGAGTTTTGTTGAAAAACTTACACTAAACATAAATAAAAAAAATTAGATAGAAAATTATAACACAATGCACACGTTTTTGTTGGTGTTCGAAAATTATTTTCGTATAGATGGAAAATTAAAAACAGAACTTGGTTTTTTTTTTATGCTAGTCCAACGTGAATATAAAAACTTTTTTTTTTGTTTTGTTACACATATATCTCTCGGATTGCAGTTTCCTTGGTCACAGTTTTGTTATGGTGTAGCATAATGAAAAACATGAACATATAAATTGAAAAATTTAATTTATTTATAACAATTTAATACAATAAAATGGATTTGTAGACGAGTTATGTGCGGTATCGATAGAAACCGTTTAAGACAAAACGATGCATGACTATATCATTTTCAGCAATACTCTGTTGTTTAAATTTCTGATAGAACGTTGTAAATATTCGAGCCATTTTATTGCTGTTTAACTTCTCAAATGGGACGGTTATTATTTTAACTTAAAGTCAGACTAACTTATAAACGATGGTAATTTTTTAAATCGTTTTGGGGATCAAACTAACAACCCACAAAGGAAAGGAGGTACTAACCGCCGGTCAATCAACAAAATGCGTATTTTACTCTGGAGGTAAACCAACATACTGGTCTATGGATCCAAATAAAATTGCAGATCTCATAGATTTTTATGTAACAAAAAGGATATCAGAAAATTACGTACTCATAAAAAAGAGCAAAGAACTATTGATCATTCTTCTGTAATCATAACTCTCAGTGCAACGATTAATAAAAAAAATCGGTGTCCAAATTAACAAACAATAGAACAAATGGAAAGGAAAAAGTTGATTTGTTGTCATCATACGTTGGAGATCCATTGCAGACCTCTCGCAAGACAAACTGCAGATGAAAATATAACACTATAGTTAACCAAATTGATAGCCAAAGTATAAAACCTGTATCTTTACAAGAGTTAAAAGTTGAAATCAACAAAAACTTAAGCTCAAAAAAATCTCCTGGCTATGATATAATTACACGAACAATAATTAAAGCACTCCCTAAAAAAGGGGTACAAAAGCTACTTCAAATAATTAATACAGCATTCAGACTTCACTGTGTTCCACACCAATGAAAAATGGCAGAAGTGATAATGATACCAAAACTAAGCAAACCACCTAACGACAAATAACCAAAAAATTGCTGCTTTAGAGACTCAAACTAATCATAGAACCAAGAGATCTTATTCCTCCTCACCAATTCGGTTCCAGAGAAAAACTTTCGACTATAGAATAGGTTCACAAAATCACAAACATAACTAACGATACGCTGGAAAGCAAAAAAATATTTTCTTGGATGTTTTAAAACCTTTGATAAAGTATGGCACAAAGGACTCTAATTTAAATTGCGTCGAAATCTACCAAAACAGTTTTATCAGATTCTAAAATCTAACTTAGCTGATTGACATTTTAGAGTAAAATATGAAGATCAATACTCGACATTGACGAAAATGTTAGCAGGAGTACCATAAGGTAGTGTGTTAGATCTAACTTGATATATCCTATACACAAGCGATTTGCCAAACACAGATGAAACTCACATTAAAACATTTGCTGATATGACACTGCAATCTTAGCAATTGGTAACAATGTAGAAGGAGCACCGAAAAAAGTGCAAAGAGCCACTTACACATTGAGTAACTGGAAGAAGAGATGGCGAATAAAATGAATTAAATGAATTAAATAAAACAAAATCCATTCATGTTAACTTCACCAACAAAAAAGTAAACTGGATACCAGTAAGTGAAAATCAATTCACAGCAAGTTACACATGCATATACAGCAAAATATCTAGGCATGACACTTGACGCTAAGCTTAAGTGGAAAGAGCATGTCAAAAAGAGAAAATACAGAAAAATTTACCGGCTTATAGGTAGAAATTCCGACCTATCACTACATAATAAACTGCTAATAAATGGACAAGTTCTAAAACCAATATGGACCCATGGTATTCAGCTTTAGGTGTGCACCAAGAAGACCGATGTGAATATAATACAATCATTTCAAAGCAAAATATTACGTGGTATTGTAAATGCACTATTGTACATCATGAATGATAATCTCCATATGAACTTAAAGATGAAATACGTCAACGAAGAAATCAGGAAGTACGCGAGAAAACACATACTTCCTCTTTATCAATTACGATGGATAAAATCAACTTAGTTAGACGTATCCTAAGAACCTCTAGAACTTATGTCCCCACAAAAATTGAAAACCAGATATTAAAGATAAATGACTAGATGAATTGCAGTTCAGTTTTAATAAAACTATAAAATAAAAACTTAAATTAATTTTTGTTATATTATCCTTTTTTAATACGTCTGGCACGGTCACATTCTGTGAGCCGATGAAATTATTGAAACGGTAGTACGGGTCAGTAATGTTTTTAAAAAACGGCTTTTTCTTATTACTTTAAATTATTGAGAACCATTGTTTCAGATTCTCGAGCCAGTTAAATCCAAAAAACGATTATTGTTTACTGACAACAACAACATCATGAAAAAGTTGACAACAACAACATCAATATATAGATACAAAAATTTTAATTAATCAACATTTAGGGGATAATAAGTAAAATCAATTTTATAAATCAAATGTCGTTGCAAAATGTCTTTAAGTTGCTTTTAAACAGTAAACAAAATTGTAGAACCCAAAAAGGATGCTGTTTTCTAAAACTGGGGGAATTTACAAACAACCTGGATATCATTTTTTTCCGAATCCCACTATAGTATCAATAGATTCGCGATTCACATATATGATACAATTATTATAAATTGTAAATATTTTCTCCACAAAAAATGAATTGTTACCATGCACATAACGGCACTCCTATAGTTATAAATTATGACTTTTGAACAAATTATAAAAAATCGAAAAAACAAAGTTAATACATCAATATGATAATACTTTAATTACATATTCGTACAACGCAATCATTAAATAATAAATTATAAAACTTGACACCATACATAATGTAGAGCAAAATATAAAAAAAATAAAATGTTGCTCATATTACCGAAAAAAAGGATTAATCATTTTTTTGTGTAAAAATAAACTTTTTTAAATATAGCTTTTAAGCTCATAAATTTATCCATATACATTGTGTAATATGAAATTAATAAAAGACACATTTTACCTTTTCGCACGAATAAAGGTGGAACTTACACACAACTTGTCGATACATATAAGTATATAGTAGTATACAATATATGTATTATAATATAGGATGTTAGAAAAATATAACTTTTAACTTTAAGTGTTAACTATTAATCAAAGATAATAACATTGTTTGGTTTAGAAAGTTTCCATTTCATTATTGCGTTGTGTTATTGCTGTGTTTTCATTTCGCAAAATAAAGAAGGTTGAGAATGGTTATATATTATGAAAATGAAATTTATGTGCTACACAACTTGTGTTTTGTGTTCCTAAATACACCATATTATACTGATCTTGTATAATAAAAAATAATAATAAAAAGAAAAAAAACTCCTGGAACTACAACAGTGTAAGGTAATTTTTAGATATATGTACGTTTTCCTTTACGTTTACTCTGTTTTTAATCCATTTTCGAAGACATAGAAAAATTATATATATATCACGAGTATCTGGGATATTACATAAAATTAAATTTTCCGTAAAAAAGGGATTCTATTTTATTGTTTTTTGCTGAAGAAAATCGAGAAAAACGCCTTCTAATGAAAAAAGTTGAGAATAAATTTGCTGTTGCTAAATTATAGTTATGCGTGTGTGTCATGGTAACATGGTATATGAATGTTATATATTGTGTAAATGCTCGTTTATTTAAACCAAGTCATCCCTAAACTTATCGATGTTTTTACAAACGAAACGAAATAACAAATTTGTACTAACCGATTTTCGATTTTTAAAATATTCTGGACTAATTCCGTCGCATCATTGAAAGAAATTTCGTTGATTGAATATTATATATTTATAACTCGGCGATCACCATTTAGTTAAATGTTGTTAAACTACCAGTTTGCCATAGTTAAAACTATTAAGCTTTTGCCACTGATCAAACATTTCTAAAATAATAAGTAAGCCAATTAAAACTGTAGAGATTTTTTCTAAAATCAAAAATCTACAAAATTCAGAAAATGTACGATTTTCAAAATTCAGAAAATATTACGAAGCTCATGGAAACTGTTTCGGTTGGATCATTAATCGAAAAACTTTAAAATATAAATAGCAAGTCCATCGAAACTGTAAAGTGTTGCATTTAATCAGAAGTTCAAAAATGAAAAAAAATTCGTAACAATAAAACTATTATGTTTGGAAAAAAAATTGACATTTAAAAAATTCAAGAAACATTTGAAAGATAACCCGCTGCTAACTGTGAAATTAGACCATTTATCGAAAATAGAAAAATTCAGAAAAATGTAATAGTAATCCAATTAAAAGTTTGGCGGCGCCAAACATTTTTAAAACATAAAAAGTACTTGACAGTAAACAAAACCAAATGTTAAAGTTTTGGCCAGAAAACTAACATTTTCTGAATCTAGAAATTATGTTGCGGTTAACCAAATTAAGCATTTTAACCTTTTTAAAATTTGTTTAATCCTCAAACACTTGATAGACCCATTTGTATAAGAAAACATTTGCTGGATAATTCATTAAGACTGATCAATTTTCGTTATAAGTCAAATACATCCAAATTCAAGAAAAAAGTAACAGATTTGCAATATTTTGAACATTTCTAAATACCCGAAAACACATTCTAATATAAATCAGCCATAAATCCACAGTTTTACCAAAAATTGGTTAATTACCACAATTAACTAAAACATTTCAAAATTCACAAATACTTGATTTTTTTATCCAATTTAAACCAGAGTAACTCACAGTTGGCCAGTTAAGCCCGTGAAGGTTTTTGCCATTATTTATAAATATTCCCCAATTTTATATGATTGGCCCAATAAAACTGTTAAATTGTGACCAAAAACTAACATAGTGAGTTAGTCCCTTGTAATTGAGAAATTGTGAAATAGTTTTTGGCCGAAACAGAATATTTCTAAAATTCCGAAATCAATTTTTCTTTTTAAATTTCAAGAATTTTTCAAAAATAATTTCAGTCAGAAATTATGTGGTGGTTGACCAATTATAACCATAAAATCATTGCTGAAAATTTAACGCCTTTAAAATCCATAAAGCTCACGATGGTTGCTCCATACAAATAGTAAAATTTTAGCAATAAATCAAATTTAATCAAAATTTAATGACCGGTGTAACTATTAAATTTTGGTTTATTGTTAATAATTGTATCTAATAGCATAGTAGAAATGCACTGTGGCGAGTACCACAATTATTATAGAAATGTAAGTTTAAGTTTAAGTTTTCTATTATTAGTTAACATATTAGTACGTTTGTCCATTGGCACATTCTCCACCACTTTATTATAAGACACGATCAGCGAGTTAATCAAGAGATGAGGTTTTTGATGAATTAAAAATCTTTATATCAAATTATAATAAATTTAAAAGGAAATCTTAGTTTTTTACTATATTGACAACAATATGAGTATACGCAATTGGCTAAATGACAAAAAAAGCATACGAGAAGTAAAAAACAATCGAAGCTTATTATAAGACAAATGTTTTTCGAGCAAATTACAAAAAGTTTTGTTAATTTTTTTTATCACTAAATTTTGCGCCTAACCCCCATCCTAGTGTATGTTCAGAAATGTCCTGTAATATTTTTTTAAAGGCTAACCGGTAATTAGAGTGGCGCCTACTCCAGAAACAACAGAATCCATAAATTCAAATACAACAATAGACATTACAAATCAAAATATTCCCATAACACTACCTCGCGATCTGGTCCACCAAGTTGCTGCAACTGGCAACAAATAGAATGCGGATTGAAATGAATAAACATAACAGACGGCAATATTTGAGCAATTCGAAAATATGTACTTTGCCTACCTACAATAATTTTTTGAAGCATATATCATAAAAAATGGTACCACTTCTCAAAAAAAAGTTAATGCACTTTCAAACAGCATCTTTCAATGGATAATTTTGTGTAAAATACACGAAAGTTTTCAAAAGAGAGCACATTGGATTCGATAAGCCATCACTGGATCAATGTTCTGTGTGTTATGAATATAAGCAACAACAACAGTAATAAAAAGATATTAAATCAGTCGCAGCTTCGGGCACCGACACTGTTCAAAATGCCAACAATTTAGAGAGCATAAAATTGTATCTAAGCCCGAAAATTTTACAGGATCGACAAGGCATAAAAATGGCGTCAAAATAAAAATATTTCTCTGGTTGATATGCAAAAATTATAATATATAATAATACCAAAAATGAAACCGAAAAATATGTATTTTTTAGTAGAGTAGTGGTGTTCATGACACATTTGCACCACTCAATAAACACAGTGAGATAAATTTGTGTGTTCTTTAGTATGAAAACATAATCGGGCCATTCACCTCAGGTGTGGCCTCTGCGTTGGGCTGCATTGCAAAAAACCATTGCCTACAATAAAAATACCATTGCTAACAATGATTAACCAGAACTGGGGCCAAGACACAGTCACAATCAAATATTTTGAACTAAGGCCTTCCTATTTGCGAGCAAATTCGGTTCATGACAATATTAGAAAAAATAGACAAACACCAAAAAAGTTTTGGATATGGATGACTTGGTAGATTTAATTAAAAAAGCCAATGGAAAAAACGATTGATACTTCTTACTTAATCCAATTTCTATAACTTTAAAAATATCTGTCAGAAATGATCTAAATTTATTGATTTACCTTTTCTAAATAAAATAAAAGTGGTAGAGTTCCGTCGAGGATCAAAAATTTGTTATAAAAATACACACGATAGAGATGCATTCAATAAATTTGAAAATGTAACAAAAAGTCAGAAGATTAAATTACCTAAAAAAACGGAACCAACTGGATTGAATGTCACAAAAAAATATTTTATTGGCAAGCAACTGCTACCACAAATGCCTGTTCGTTAAAGGATATTTTAGCAATGATTGAAATCTAATGAAAATGCACACGTTTTGTGTCATTTTCAGGAGTAATGACAAGGTTTAAGATAGAAAAACTGATGGAAGAATTTACGGCCATTGTAAATAAAATGTTCGACTAAGATGACACACAAAATTCAGACCTTGAGTATGAAGATAATTATTATTTAGCGATCTCGGGATTGCACCGTTGCATTCGCGAAAGTGCATTAGGTATCGGTACTACTCTACACGAAGGTATGGATAACACATTAAACAATACGATGAGTGCTCAAGCCCATACAAAATTACCAAAAATTAATATTCCGTCATTTTCTGGAGAATACATCGAGTGGCAGTTTTTTTTCGATTTGTTAACGTATCATGAACGATACACAAATCTACTTTACTAAGTGCTGTACAAAAATTTCAGTACTTTAAAGGTCTCTTAAGGGGTGAAGTGGCAGTATTACTACGGTACATAAGTATCACGGAATATAATTATATAAAAGCTTTACAGAAACTTAAATTGCGCTACGATCAAAAGAAGTTTATTACCTTTATTGAACAACTTAAGCGGCTGACATTATAAGCGGCTATTAGATACAGCCGATGAAATTGTTCGAAGCCTCATCGCTCTGAGATCAGCTGCAGAGGGTCGCAACTCCTGGCTTATGTACATATTGACAGAGAAGCTAAATGACAAGACGAGAACACTATGGGCACAATCTTTTGCTGAACTAGAACATCCTGATTTGAACAATTTGTTTAAGTTTTTAACATTAAGAATTGATGCCTTGGAATCAGACAATTCATCCAGTAATAAGCCACCAATAAAAAGATCACCAATTAAGAGTCAAGTAACGTCGAATGTGTTTCAATACCCAATTTGCCTCAACGCCAATCATGTAATGTACCAATGCCGACAATTTAATGAACTGAAGGTACTGGCTAGACGCAATTGGACTAAATCAAGCAATCGTTGCTTTAATTGTCTTAGCTCAAAACACGCGGTATTCAGTTGCCTGTCAAAACATCGCTACCATAATTGCAAAGGAAAACATCATACATTTCTCCATTTGCAAAATTCAGATGATCATCCAAAAACTGCCAATGAAGATTTAGCCGCAAACCTATCATGTTCATCTAAACAAATTATATATAGTCACGTGCAAAATGCATCTACGGTTTAGTCAATTTTACCAACAGTTATGATGGAAGTATTAGATGCCTCAGATCAACCCAAACTGTGCCGTGCCCTTTTAGACTCTGGATCTCAAGCCAGCTTCATCACCGAACAATGCGTATACAATGACTAGGACTTGGCAGAAGAAATGGAAGAGTGGCAGTTACTGGATTTGGTATTTCAGAAGCTGGTGTTACACGGAGTCTATAGTTACGATCCACATTAAGCCAAACCTTTGTTCTGGTTTTATCGTCAACGCCTTCATAGTAATCACTAGCCGATTACCAGAGTGCAACATTAATATGAAGGGTTATTCTAATTAGAAGGACATCAAACTTGCAGATCCAGATTTGTGTATGTCTAATTAAATAGACATACTCATTGGAATAGATCATTTCTTAAATATTCTTAAAGATAGCCAAATGAAGGGAAATGAGACAGTTTTGCAAAATTCTATTTTTGGATGGATTATCAAAGATTTTCAATCATTCTGTAGCCTAATCAATAGTTCGGAGGTTGACTTTGACAAAACTCTTCGCTGTTTTTTGGAAATCGAGTCAATAACTGAAGAAAAAATGTTTTTAACCCCAGAAGAAGAGTTGTGCGAAAATCGTTTTGAACAAAATTTCGCTACAAATCTTGAAGGTCGTTTTGTGGTAGGGCTACCATTTCTAAAATAACCAGAACAAATGGGAACATCGTTGAATACAGCACTGTATAAATTTCGAGCACTTAAATGCAGCTTTAATCGCGATCACATATTCCGGGACTTTAACAAACAATGTATGCGAATATGAAACCCTCGGACACATGCAAGCAATTCAACTTAATGAAATAAACGAAGGAGGTTATTTTTTACCACATCATGGAGTTTTAAAACAAAACAGCGAGACCAGCAAACAAAGGGTAATATTCGAGGGCTTCTCTAAAACAACGTCAGGAATATCATTGAATGATTGTGTCGCCGTAGGTTCTACTGTATAGTCTACATTATATGAAATCGTGTTATGGTTTCGAGAACATCTCATAATATTTGCTGCAGATATAGAAAAAATGTATCGGCAAATTTTGTACGATACCATGATTCTAACTACCAAAAAATAATTTGGCGTTCAGATCCATGTGAGCCAATTAAATATTATTGCCTGTGTACGTTAACTTACGGTTTATTGTCAGCTCGTTTTCTAGCTACTCGGGTAATTAAACAAGTTGCCATCGAAATAGCCAATTCCGATCCCATCGCAGCCAAAAATATTGAATCTAACACTTACATAGATGATATTATGACCGGTGCTGATATGGAAGCTCAATCCTTGAAAAAATCTATAAAAACAATACTTGCTAATTATGGATTAAAATTACGTAATGCTCCGAAACTGCTAAAAGATATCCCATTAGATAATCAAGAGGAAAAGGGCAAATCCATTAAAGACTTATCATTTTCAAAGCGAAAGATATTATCAGAAGCTGGTAAAATTTTCACTTTAGGATGGTTGGCTCCTATAAATATTAAAATAAAAAAATATATACTATAGGTTTTTATTCAAACTAATAATTTTTTTATGGTGTAAAACTTTCGCTCAGTCTAATATATAACCTAGTATATTTCAAAAATACTAGGCTTTGTAAAAAATAGTAATTTTTTAGTAATAAATAATAAAATTCAACTTTAAGTTGGTATACACTTTCGGAATTTACTAAAAAAGATAAATAATATTTAATTCCGTCATGTTTTGCCGAAAAAATATTACTGAATAATTCTGCAGAATTTTTCTATGAAAGCGGCTTGAATCCTTAGTTTTCTTCAAACTTAAAAAAACGAGTTGCTAGAATTTGTGTGAACCTTTTTTTAACCTTTCAAATAAAGATCAGTTACGCTAGTAAAGTTTTATTATTTAAAAATTACTTTTAAATCAATACTGTGTAGACTATTCAGCACACTGTTTCTAGCTTGCGAAATCATTTTAGTCCGTTTTTACTGCGCTAGAATTTTGTCGACTTACCAGCATATTTGCAGTTTGACTTTGAGCTGCCAAAATATGACAAAAAACACAAATAAGTGGACTAATAAAGCCATTGATTTTGAAAATATTGCGAAACGAATTTTTAACGAACAAGTAAATACCTTAATATTATCGATATCACAACGACGCCTATAAAATTGTCGGTTTTGCCAAATATATGCGGTAAACATTGTGGTTTCACATTTTGTATATATAAAAGTCTTAAAAACCTCCCTAAGCAATCATTTTTAATTAAACGAAACTCATCTAAACCAACCAAAACAAATATTCTTCATTATGATTTTATAACATTCCATCAACCAAATTACAATTCTGAAACTTTTCGACTTTTTTCCCGTTATATTATATAAACATATTAAGTTCAGTCGTATATAAATATACTTAAGCAAAATTACAATTATAAATAATGGTGCAAGAATGTAAACCTCCTAACGAAAAACAAAACAATAATCATAATAATCATAAGAATGGAAAATATGAAAAAAAAAATTTAACCCTTTTTAACACTTTATTCTTGGTATATAGTATATTTTATGTTTATGTTGTGTATGGTATTCGTCTTGTTTTCATCATCGTTGAAAAAATCATATTATGAAATGTATTTACATTGCAACACGGCCCAAAAACAACAATATAACCGACGACTAAATAAGAAAATTGAAAGTGGGTATAAGACAAAATCGAAATATGTTTTCTTACAGCTCCGTACCATGCTACGACTGTATACGATATACTCGGATCTATAGTGAAGAGACGACAACAACATAGACGATAAACACTATAACAATCGTCTTTTATGATTATTTGAGATTATTAAAATAAATTGTTTTTGTATTTTTCATATTATCTCTAATGTTATATTAGTGTATAGCATAGTTTTTCTTCCATTCGATATTGAGAGTGTGTGTGTGTGTGGGTGGGTGGGTATATACACTAAACACATATACGTTTCGAGCATCTATATATAGTTATATATACAAAAAACATAACCCTATAAAAAACATGTTAGGTTTATCTGATGTAATATTATTTTAATTAGGGTTATTTGAGCTTATGTTAAGATTGATGGTATTATCTTATGTATTGTACAACTTTAAGTCCGAATGAGGGTTAATATCTATCAAAAGGATTTGTTTTTGAGATTTAAAAAAAACAAGATGGTTATACATTTATATCGTTACATAAGTTTTACTTCACCTGAAGATTTTTGAAAAATGTTCATGATCATTTTACATAATATTATGCCATATATGCTACTTGTCTATATTGTCAGATTTAAAAGTGATACTATTTAAACGATCTGTCATTTCGTGGTTATACAAATGTGTGTCCAAACAAAAAAATGAGATCAACGTCTCAGCATGTGTAAGGAGAAATCGGTGGAAACTGCTCTCCTTTCTCTCTTACGACCTATCGAGAAGTCTCTCGAATATAATAAACTTTCTTTGGTGACCTTTTGTTCGCCGTTATAACTCTTATAACGGCGAATCTACGTGTATCATCCATCCGTAAATTTGAAAGTAGGGGTACACCGCAATGTTATCAATTATCCTCCCTTTTTGGAAATTTGGTCATAAATGACCAGCTGTTAAAGCTGGAAGGGATAGTTTTTAAAGTGGTTGCTTATGCGGATGATAGTGCTCTTAATGGATTTTTTTTAATATCACAGACCAAGTAACATTTTTTGGTTTTATTTTGGACAGTAAACTAAAGCTTCACATTGTCCATTGGCCTTATAACTTTGTAGCTATAGACCAATTCTAATGTCTGTAGTGACAAGTTGATGGCCCGTCTTAAATAAAGTGGCGAACCATAAGTTATTGATGAAAGTGCAAAGAACTGGGGCCTTGTGTATTAGTGGTGCACTCCGGAGCACTCCTACTCAAGCACTGAATATTATCTTAAATCTCAAAACTCTTATTATCTTGGCCAAGCAAGTGGCTGCAAGTACAGCTATAAGACTTAAATCAATTTCTCTGTAGCCCTGTAATATTATGAGTCACTCCTCATTATGAGACACTCCTCCAGGTCTTAATAACTTCCTTACAGATGGCTCGAAAATGGATGGAATTGTTGACGATGGGATTTTTTGCGAAGAACTAAATTTAAATCTCTCTAATCACTAAAGTATTTTTGAGGCAGAGTTTATAGCAATCACAGAAGCCATAGACTAGAAATATGAAGCATGATGTATAATGTGTAAGAGATGTTGGCATTTTTACACAGTTAAGCTGCATTTAAAGTTCCAAAATCAGGCTTTATGTCGGGTGAAAGTAGCCTGGAGCTTTCTTTCATCTCTTAACGAGATGGCTGAACAGTTCACTATCCATATTATATGGGTGCCAGGACATTTCAATAGTACGGAGAATATGAGAGCCGATGTATTCGCGTGACAAGGCATCACCTGCCTAATCTTACTATGTAAGGTGGACATTGCAATTTCACTTGCTACATGCAAATTACTCCTTAAAAAAGAAGCTTGTAAAATTACAAACAATAGATGGGCACCTCATGTGTAATTACTATGCAGATTTGCATAGTAATTCAATTATAGTATAGTATATAGTAATGTTCTTCAATTGCAGAACTTCACGATCGAATTCTTCTTGCGAAAATGGTTTGAGGGCTGGGATTTCGTCTATTTCCCAAAATCGTCTTAGAGTTTCACAATATTTAAATTGATATGGTAATTTAAACTTGTAAAATATGATTTCTTTTCAGACATTCTATTAGCTTATCACTTAGATCAGTTATACAACCTTTCCTTAAAATATGAAAGAAATAATCGGTGCCGCTAAATATATCCACCGTTGCTGGCTTTTCGAAATGTGAATCTGCAATTTATAGCACAAAATAGCATAAAATAGCATAAAATAGCATAAAATAGCTTAAAATAAAATAAAATAGCTTCAAATAGTCTAAAATATTATAAACTACCAAGAAATAGCATAAAATAGCATTCTATTTTATGTAATTGTGTGCTATTTTGTGCTATTTGAAGCTATTTTATGTTATTTTATGTTATTTTATGTTATTTTATGCTATTTTATACTATTTTAAGCAATTTTAAGCTATTTCATGCTATTTTATGCTACTTTATGTTATTTTATGCTATTTTATGTATTTTATGCTATTTTATGCCCTTAAATAGCATAAATTTTATAAATCTGTAAGTATTTAATTTTCATGATATTTGTTGTATTTATTTCCCGGAAAGATAGGCAATTTGTTAGCTGATTTAATATTAACACGTCTAATTTAATCATTCCGGACTTTAGGTAAAACGATACGGCTTGAATTGACAATTTACCTCTAGTCATTTTAGTGCCAGACGTGAGTGAATTTTTCACTATCTTCGCGTGTTTGTGTGGTAACGCAAGTTGTCGTGCACAAGATTCGGAAACGAATGAAGCTTGGGCCCCGGAATCCAATAAATCTCCACAATTTTGGTAATGATTCGATGAACCGAGAACGCAAATTACTGCTGTTGGTAGAATATACTCAAATTGTTTAAGCGATAGAGCATCACTCACTGAATCAACATTTTGTTTGCCGGATCTCGAATTGCTTGGTACAATTTCATCTTTTAACTTCTCGATTCCCGATTTCGTCTGTTTTGTATCCTGGTCTAGCGTTAAATGATGTTTTGCTCGACATATACCACATTTATGACGTGTTTGATAATTTTGCAACTAGACTTGTCATTTAGTTTAGTCTTGACAGCCATTAAAAACAGACAGCTTACTGTCTTTTTGCAAACATGGAAAAGAGTGAATTTCGTATGTTACGCAAACCATTACGCAAACCAAAACAAAGCTTGATACATATTATGGGAACTCTTCACGCTCGATTAAAATGATTCACTAGTGGTTAACTGATTTTTGTTGTTGTCGTTCAAGCACCACTGATGCCATCACGTTCCGGACGCTCAAATGAAGTCACCACACCAAAAATGGTAGACAAAATCCATGAAGTGGTATTGCAAGACCACAGAGTGAAAGTGCGCGAGAACGTGTGTCCTTCTTTTAAATTTTGTTTACCAAAATCTTGTTTATCTTAGCTCAGTAATGCTCCTTATTCACTGTTAAGGTAGTTCTTGCTCGTTTTCGAAAAATTGACCAATAATCCAGCCAGTCCAAAGTCCACACCAAACATTCACTCATTGTGGATGCATTGGCTTCTCCTTAGTTACGTTTGGATTTTCTTAGCTCCAAACTCAAAAATTTTGCTTGTTGATATATAATTTTCGAGGTAAAAATGAGCTTTGTCGTAAAAGATGATTTTTTCGGTAAAAAAGCTCATTTCCTTCCAGCCGTTCTACAGCCCAATTAGAGAACCGAAAATGTGGTGGATGGTAATTTTGCTTCAGTTCCTGCACTAATTGAACTTTCTTTGAATTTCATGAAGTGTTCCATTCTGGAGCACGATGGCGAGTTGATGTTAATAAATGCTCAGACACATTTAGACCACAACCTGCAATAATTTCAGCTGTATACGTGATATAAATAAACGTGTACTTGTTGATTTATCCAAAAATAATCCCCATTCAGAAAATTGCTTCACAAATTGATTCACAAACTCCTTAATTTTCTGTCATAACACGAATGCAATGTTGCGTTTTGTTCGATACATCGACGCAAAACTTAATTTTTCGACTTAACTTTAAATCAAACTTTAAACCTGTGAATTAACTCTTGAAAAAAAAATTATTTTGTTTGTATATCGAGCAACTTTGTCTGTGCTAGGCCTTTACAGTATAATGAGGCTTATTTGGTTTGATTTTGATGTGGTTAGAGTAGCTGAAATGGATACTGGCACGGTAGCCGATGTCTTATGTGAACTGACAAAAGAAGCACATGTTTTCGAACATCTCACACAATTATTTTGGCATGAGCTAATTATCACCGTATTCTAGTCATCGATTGCATTGTTAGTCTGATTTAGGAAGCCCGCGTGCATATCCCCGATTTTTATTTTTTTATGTGTACTACGAATGTAAACGTAATAAATAGGAACTTTTGTGTACAGAAACTGTTACGCATGAGTATTGTTATTGTATAAATGGAACAAAGATTCAAATTGTGTACGACCAGTTTGTGCTGCCCAAAGTACCTCTTCCACGTTACTACCCATGAAGATTTTGGACTGTTGGTTTTGAAGATGAAACAAAAATCTTTCTGATGATTCTGGCTTAAGCTATAGCTTGTCCAAAGACATCGGCAATAAAAGAGTCTAGTTTAATATTCAAAACATGTGCCATTAAATCCAGTTGATCTCAGATGATTGCTCACTATGTCCAAGATTATCTGTTATTACATTCAGGAAATTGACATATATAGCATCACAGCGATGCTTTGCATTTTTCTTTGTGGTCCTTCGAAGCTGGACGGCAGAATATCGGCCACACCTGATATATTTGTAACATGAAAAAAGCTAAACCAACAGACTGAACTTAAAATCATGTAGTCTTTCCAACTATTTGAAACCCAAAGGATATCATATCTTAACAAAGATTCACTTGACCTTGTCTATAATAATTTTGGACACTAGATTTACGAAACTAAGTAACAATTTCTTAATCAGCATTAACACAAAATAGTTGTTGTTTTATATGTAACTTCGATGCTTATCAAACAAACAACGAATACCTGATATCATTGAATCAGGTAGTTATATGCGTATATACATGTAAAATTATACGATAGCTTACATTAAAAAAAAACTCAAAATCCATTAGCGTAAAATTTCCCGAGATTATTATATTCCCATTAGCTTGAAACAAACTTCGTATACAAAAAATTGAAATCAAGAATGGCACACACCACACCAACAAAAATATTGTCTTCCTATCATTACTATTCCATATCAATTCACAATATGAGACTAGAGCACATACAATTTTTTTATTTTTATTTTTTTTTTATGTTCATGATAATCCCTTAACACTTTTCGTCATGTGTGACAATAGGAAAAACATAATACACATCATACAAACATATAAAGGAGTAGCAGCATTATACGTTTATGTTTTTTTCTACATAAAAGTCGTTTAGGAAGGAACAGTTTTCGATTGTTTTGTTGGTGGATGTATGTATGTTTATTTTATCATTTTTACACCATGAACATAACACACACAAACTATAACGTGACTTAATGTCTTTTCCATACATCTCATATTTTTCTTATGCACTCGTTCCTGTAATATTATTATATCAACATTTACATTCTTGAAGATTCTTGCTCCTATACGAAAGATGGTAAACAAGTATTAATCGTATTAGACTAATTTCTTTGTGTATGTTTTGTTTTAAAAAGTCCGGTTATCGGTTATACACAAAAAGAAAATACTCGTCACAACGAAAACTTAAGGCGTCATTTTCTATCTGGCGCCGATAAAGTGAGTGTAAAAATTTTCATAATCGAAACGAACAGATAGAATTTTTCTTTGGATATACATAATAATAATTTTCAATTTATCTTATTTCCCTCGTCTTTCCATTTATCATAGTAAGGGTAGAGTATAGGTTAAGCAGAAAAAGATATACTTTAAACCAAAATAACACAGATATAATTATTAAAGGCCAATACCTCGAATGGCTAACTCATAATCCTAAATTGATTAGAATTACAAAATAAGGTTTTGAACTTTTCCGTGATCGATTTTTGCTATTGACCCAGATCTACTCTAAAAAGAAATAAAATAATTATATGTTGCACTGATGGCCAAACTAGGTTTCCACCTAAAATATGCGCCAGTTCGTAACCTGTGTTTAAAAAGCTTTCAGTAACATGCAGTATGGGAAGTTTACTGTATATTTACCTTAGTACAGTTACCTGTTTACCTAGTTTAAGCTCCCCAAATGCGGATACCGGTTTAAACCCTACGAGTAACGCCTCAAATTTAAATTATAAAAATTGTTATGGTAACTTTTTCGAAGCTATACTTAATTTTAACTACAAGTCAAATGTTTTTACAGAAAGTATGACAAAAAGTCAATAGCACAAGTAATACAGGTCTGATTGGGATACTTGATGTCTAAATCAAAAACTTTTGACATCAGTAAGCAAACCGCTTAAAAAAATATATATTAATTAACATAAATCATTTTTAAGAATAAAACCTTACAAAAGAGTCAGCCTTAACGCTTCTTACGATTTTTAGCCAAAAGCGCACCTTGTGGTCTAAATGTAATACTTAATGCCTTAATCAAAATCTTACGAAATCAGAAAGAATAGCTTAAAATATGCATACATAAAATTTTTACATAAAATTTGGAAAAAGGAAAGCTTTTAAAATTTTAGAAATTTGATAGTCAATAGTATACGTTAAAGTAGTCCAATAATTATGTTTGATGCATTTTAAGCAGACACATTTGGAAATGGGGAGCTTTTACAATTGTGCGAACATAAATGACTGGCCAATAGCATACGTAATAGTAGTTTGATTTTGGTGGTTTGTACCTTAACCAAAAGCTCTCAACATCAGTAAGCATGTAAAAATGTATTATTATTTTAAAGCAGTATTTGTACGGATGACTAGAGCTTTTGATAAAGGTATCATTTATCACAATTGGGCCAATTTTACGTGTTTTTTTGACATATTCTATTGTTTTAGTGAATTCGTAAGGACTAACCCCTTTGTTAATTTTTTTCAATACAAATGTTTTGTAAAAATTTACCACTATTTTATAGTAGTATTTATATTGATGACTAGAGCTTTTGATAGAAGTATCATTTATTACAATTGGGCCAATTTTACTTGTTTTTTTGTCATTTTCTATTTTTCGTAAATTCGTAAGGACTAACCCCTTGATTAATTTTTTTGCATTCAATTTTTTTTTAAAAAAATGTAGTATTATTTTATAGCAGTATTTATACTAATGACTGGAGCTTTTGATATAGGTATCATTTATCACAATTGAGCCAATTTGACGTGTTTTCTTGACATTTTCTATTTTTCATAAATTCATAAGGACTAACCCCTTTGTTAATTTTTTTGCATACACATTTTTTTTTAAATATATCATTATTTTATAGCAGTATTTGTACTGATGACTCGAGTTTTTGATAGAGGTATCATTTATCATAATTGGGCCAATTTTACTTGTTTTCTTGAAATTTTTTATTTTTTCGTAAATTCGTAAGGACTAACCCCTTTGTTAATTTGTTTGCCAACAAATTTTTTGTAAAAATGTATCATTATTTTATAGAAGTTTATATATTGATGACTAGAGCTTTTGATAAGAGTATCATTTATCATAATTGAGCCAATTAAACGTGTTCAAAACAAACTTTTTTAAAAATGTATCATTATTTTATAGCAGTATTTATACTGATGACTAGAGCTTTTGATAAAGGTATCATTTATCACAATTGGGCAAATTTTATGTATTTTCTTGACATTTCCTATTTTTCGTAAATTCGTAAGGACTATCCCCTTTGTTAATTTTTTGCATACAAATTTTTAAAAAAATGTATCATTATTTTATAGCACTATTTATACTGATGACTGGAGCTTTCGATATAGGTACCATTTATCAAAATCGGGCCAATTTTATGTGTTTTCTTGACATTCATATCTTTCGTAAATTCATAAGGACTAACCCCTTTGTTAATGTTTTTCATTCAAATTTTTGTAAAAATGAATCATTATTTTATAGCAGTATTTATACTGATGACTGGAGCTTTTGATATTGGTATCATTTATTAAAATCGGGCCAATTTTACGTGTTTTCTTGACATTCGTATCTTTCGTAATTTCATAAGGACTAACCCCTTTGTTAATTTTTTTCATTCAAATTTTTGTAAAAATGTATCATTTTTTTATAGCAGTATTTATACTGATGACTAGAGCTTTTGAAACAAGATATCATTTATCACAATTGGGCCAATTTTACGTGTTTTCTTGAAATTTTCTATTTTTCGTAAATTCGTAAGGACTAACCGCTTTGTTAATTTTTTTCATACAAATTTTTTGTAAAAATGTATCATTATTTTATAGCAGTATTTATATTGATGACTAGAGCTAATGATAAAGGTACATTAATCACAATTGGGCCAATTTTACGTGTTTTCTCTAAATTTTCCATTTTTCGTGAATTCGTAAAGCTAACCTCTTTGTTAATTTTTTTTATACAAATTTTTTGTAAAAATGTATCATTATTTTATAGCAGTTTATATATTGATTACTGGAGCTTTTGATAAAGGTATCATTTATCATAATTGGGCCAATTTTACGTGTTTTCTTGATATTTTATATTTTTCGTAAATTCATAAGGACATAAGCAGTATTTATACTGATGACTAGAGCTTTTGATGAAGGTATCATTTATCACAATTGGGCCAATTTTATGGGTTTTCTTGAAATTTTCCATTTTTCTTGAATTCGTAAGGACTAACCCGTTAGCTAATTTTTTGCATTAATTTTTTTTGTAAAAATGTATTATTATTTTATAGCACTAATTGTATTGATGACAAAAATGTAACATTTATCACAATCGGGAAAAAGTAAGTGTTTTTTTGACATTGGTTTATTTTCGTAAATTGGTAAAGACTAGCTCCTTTGAACGATTAACTGCGAGTTTTTTTCCGACCATAAATATTTTGAAGAGACGACAAAAGCAAAACTCCAAATTTCATTGACTTAACATTACAAGATCTATTTAAATGTATACGCCAATCGTTTTTTGGATCCATCTCCCAGCATTGTTACTGATTGTTAAGCGATTATTACGAAAGAAAATCCACATAGCTAGACTAACAAACTAATAAACTAATTTGAAAGTAATTATAGGATCAATTTACCAATCGAGCAACAGGTTTAGTTAAAGACATAGTTGATTTATTATGGTTTGGTAAGAATAATGACATCTATATTACATCGTTTTCGTTGAATTAATCATTTAACAATTAATAAGTTAATAATTAATAATTTCGAGAAAAAAAATCGAATAAAATCGAAATATGATAGTTTTGTACACCATGATTGATCACAAGACACAAATAAACGTTTACAGTATATACCACGTTTATATATAAGCAATATACATTACTGCCATGCACATAATTTAAATAAACGACAAAATCTAAAGACTTACATAATGTACCATAAACACGAAGAAAAATTGAGACAAAAATGAAGATGAAAATTTCGTTCATTTTTAAATAAGAATAATTTATACAAAAGGAACAACACAAATTTCGATTTAGACGAACATTTTTCTTAAAAAAACAAAAAAAAAATTCATTTCAATTTTAATGTTGATAGATGAAAGCTTTAATTTTTCTTGCGTTGGTACATATAGCTTTTGTCTCAACTTACGCTATGTCTGTTAACAAAATCGTTTTAATTTTTTTTTTCAAGTGTAAATGAATTATTTTGTGTGTACGTTTGTGTGTGTGTGTGCGGAAATATATTAATAAATTTAATTGTTGCTGTATTTTGTGGTTGAAACATAATAGCTTTCCGTGTTAGACCAATTAGTTTCTATTATATGTTTGGCTACCAACCGACAGTACACAACAATTAAATCGGAAATATGTGTAATTACCACAGCTGTTATTTTGCTATGATACATAATAATGTATTTATATGTGTATATATGATGAAAAGATAAGCTTTTCTCGGAAAATTAATTGGGTTTTAAAACAGCACAAAAAAAATTTGTGGTATGATATCATAAAATGTTAACGAATAAATTCTAGAAATCTTAACAAATTGACATACAAAATACGTACATGAATCATTAATTTAATTTTTCATTTTCAAATCGGATGAATTTGATTACAAATTTAAAATTCACAACCAAAATACGAAACGATATTAGTAGGATTGTATATGCTATGTACAAAAGTGTAGAGTCGACAGACGAAGTCTCTAGAGAGATGTGTTAATCTTAATTTTACCTTGGGGTATAACATTAATCTTTTCAGATGTGACATTATGTACGAAAAAAAAAAAATAAAAAAAAATTCGTATTTTAGTGTATACCAAAAACAATCAATAACACAAATTTGCCAATAGTTTTTAATAAAATTAAATCGAATTTTAGTTATTGGGTTAGATGTGTACCAATTTGATTTATGTGTAATGTGTTTGATATTTTTCTTACGAAAATATTTGTCTAGACTTGTGATCGAACATTGTAAGATAGATGAATTATCTGTATCGTGTTTTTATATCGGTTAGATATACGTAATATTATCACCGAAACGATGGATGGTGGAAAATTGGAATATATAAAAGAAATTGTTATATTTGACAGCGTTGATTGATTGGTCTACATATGCAAAGAAACTGTATAATGAACTTAAGAGGAAGTTATTACTGTGCCTTAAAGTTTTAAAATATGATTATAAAATCAACACGATTAAACTAATTTGACAGTGATCAATATATTGATCTAATATCAAATTCTACAAAGTGTATCTAATTTTGAGCTTCATATTGTGACATTTTCAAAAACATCTTTGAGATTTTTAAACTCCAATCAAATAAAATGGATTAGTGCGCGTGCAGTATTTGTCTTAAAAATTGTAACATATATTTGCTTGCATATAGACATGATGAAGCATCGTTGATTATTTTTTGTCTAATCGTGCTTGTATCCACTATGTGTGTTTTTCCAACTTTAACCAACTGCATACTCCACGCTTTTAATAGTTATACATAACTCTTATTTAGTGGCCATGTTATTGAATTGAAATTAATTGCACTTTGAAGAACTACGCACGGGTTTTAAGGTATACTTATGTGAAACAGAAAATCAAACAAAACTCTAAACAGTGTGACAAGCGATGCTCACCGTACAGGCTGACAAGTCTAGGAGTTTAGTTTCCTCAACCAGTTTAGTAGGAAAGGATGAATATTTTGGTGGCTGTTCTAATTTGTTTTTATACACAAGTTCACGCATCTAAGTTCGTCTATAATATCGTATATAAAACATGAATTCCTTCTTTAGCTCATTATAAATGGGATAAATGGTTTTAAAGCATTTTTCATTTGCAACGACTATGGCATTTGTACTACTTATATTTTAACATTGAAAGAAGTTTAAACTTAGATCGTAGACTTGATGATCGGTTTGATATTGTGTTAAGATTGTAATTAGTAAACCTGTGTCCTTTGATACTGTAAATTATTTATCTAAATTTTTCGTTCATTCAATCAAAACTGTTGCTGTCAAGGATTTGAAATTCATATATAAATCTTAGTTTAACGTCTCCACTATTACAATTGCGTTATGTAAATTTTTATGTCAGAAAATTGGAGCTAAGAAGGAAAAACTAAACTGCCGTTTGATTGTTTTGGTCAATCAGGATGTTAGTCGGTTGAATTTTGTTTCATTTATGATTGAGCGTCGACCCAGCATTGTTCATTGTTTCAACCTGACATCTAGCCACCCGGAATTTTAGTGAGCGAGTTCGTTCATCGCCCAAAAAGCTAATTCCGCACATTTACCGTCTTTAGTAAATCAATCAACGTCAGCCGCAGCTTTATCTTTATCTTCATCTTCCGCGAAGTTACCACTTCCATTTTCTTCCCGTGATATTGGAGTCATCTCGTGCTACTATCATAAGTTTTCAGACTGGCATACTGTACAATAACTAGGATATTATTATATTAGGTGAAACGTAGTTCACTTCATAAGATTGAATTCGGGAGAATATTCTTCATCTGATTACTTGGTATATCGAAAAAACAGATATGATTTCCACAAGGTCCTCAAAGGTGGTGGCGTATGTATAAATATTCCCAGTGAATTGATTGTTTGTCATCCTAATGTCAATTTATTCATCTTCTCGAGGTACTTTGGTTAACGTTGATGGTGTTTTTTCACCTTCCATGACTAATGAAAGAGCAATTAGTAATCCAACAATTACTGTGCAACCATTTCAGATAGATAGGCCAACCGAATATTCAACAGTGGCGGTAAACTTTTGGATTTGTTATTTACGAGTGATGCTTTATTTTTCGAAGTCTTTTCATGTGTGGACTTTACCGGTTGCAAGAGCATCTATCATTCAAGCTGCGATTCAAATCGATTTCATATTGTTTCTTCATCTCAGCATGGGTTTTTTACAGGTAGGTCAACTGTCACTAATTTGATTACATTTTGCTGCGATCTATTTTGTAGTTATAACTCCAAGAATCAGCACGATGTAATTTATACTGATTTTGCTAGAACTTTCGACCAAATTGATCACGCCATTCCCATCGCCAAGTTAGAAAACTTCAATTGTCAGTATCTCCCCGTTAAATTGTTCACGTTTTATCTTTAATCGGTAAAGAAAGCCCGAATAATCGGTATCATTCAGGCAGTCCGTAAAGATTTGCAATTGTTTCTCCCGATATTTGCATGCTATATTTCTGGAATGCCTCAGGGAAGTCATATTGGCCCTCTTTTATTCAAAATATCTATCAACAATGTTGTCGAGTGCTTCAAGTTTGCGAAATGTTTCATTTTCGCAGATGACATGAAAATATTTGCCCCAACCGCAAACTTATCCAAATGTCTGTTGCTACAAAGGAATTTGTTTAGGTTTTGTACGTGATGCACCACCTACCAACTCTCGCTGAATGTAAATAAATGTAAGATTGTATCGTATTTTTGCATCCGTTGCCTATATATTATTTTACTATAGCCTCCAGAATGTCATTGTTAATGGAATGGATTATTGCTCTAGTCTTGAGCAATTTGAGTGATTTGTTCCTTTGACCTTACATTTATCAGACACATCGTTGACAGCCGAGCCAACACAATATTAGGCTTTATAAATCGTAATTGAGCTAACTTTTCTGCCCACTTACACTTAAGGCATTGTATGTGGCTTTTGTACGGTCTATACTAGAACACGCTTCCTCTGTTTGGTCCCCGTTTTGTATATGCCACTCGGAACTTATTGAAAGTATCGAGAAACAGTTTGTTCTATATGAACTTTGTAATTTACCAAAAAATCGTTCTGTTGGTTTTGTTCTTCCTCCATATCAAGACCGTTGCGATATTTTAAAAGCGCGTATTGACTGTACTCAATTGTTGACCCAGTTGTTGGTTTATGCTCCTGCTCGGTGTGTACGGTGACGCGAATATTTTCTACACATATAGCTGCTGTATCAACTAATCAAAGTTTTTTGGAGCCAGCTTTGAGGATGTCACGTCTTTCTAATTCAATAAAAAAATTACAGGCTTGATTTCGATCATTTAAAAATTTAGCAAGAGATGGACTAGTCCAGGTTGAAGTTGTACTACCATTTTGCTGATTTTTGACTCATAATTTTTAAAAATCAGCAACAACTATAAACCAACAAATAAGTCTTCTCATCTAAATATTGTTCAAATCTTATTGAATCTATCATGAATGAAATTTGTGATATTATCATCATTCGTGAGACTAAACGCAGTGGCCAAAAACTGTTTGAGTGAGGAATACTGAAAACCTAAATAAATGGGAATGCCAGTGGAAACCAATACATGATACTGTGTTTGATTCATACCTCGGTATTATTTGATATGCTGGTGTGAGTAGATTGACGGAGAACTTTATCAAGACTTAAGGAAAGGTAATTTTTACTCTCTTTATCATGTATGGGACTTAAGTGGTATTATACAATAAATCGTTAGATTGGCTTTGATATAATGGCAAAACTCGCGGCTTGCGTATACTGTCTAGTAAAACCGTTGCCATTGCGGATATAAAGCTGATGTTAAACAAAAATTTCAAAGAGAAAAAAGTAGTTATAGCAAACATTATTATAAACAGTTATTCCTATATCGAGACGGTATATACATATTGCCTTCAGCTCTATATTTATTATCCAAGGACTTTTGATACCAAAGCTCGTTACACTAGTGGTAATTTCTTAATTAATACAGTTTTCAACTATATCTTTACTTATATTCTGCAAAGTGCATATCAACCTGCCAGTAATCAATTTCTCGTGTAGTTCACCAAAAAAAACTTTACAAAAAAATAATTAAAATTGTCAAATTTTTTATGTCTCAATTTTAACTTTTATATTAGGTTTTGCTTTGATTCCCTATACTTATATTAATGCTATCGGCATTGCCAAATATTACAATGAAAATGGGGGACCAATTGTGTTTGTTTCATTTTAACCATTTACGTTTTAGAGACCTTTTGCTTTAGTATGTTTACAGCATTTATGATTTTGAATCGTTTCTTAATAAGTTTCTCAATAACTTCTTCATTTGGACGTGCATGATATTAGCCCTTTGTCCATGAAATTTTTTGGTTTCTCAGTTTTGTTTCCGTATAAGTGAACCATTCGATGTGTTGGGCAGTGCCGGCATTTTGTAAAAATTCTGTATATTTCTGGGTCAATTGCGCTTTTACTTTCAAAACGATATTATTTTGTCAATGCAGTGACTTTATATTTATTGTTTGGCCCTAGTTTTAACAATTGTTTAATTATTTTATATTTATTATATAAATTATGTTAATTTGGGTGGAGGTGTTGTTTCCTTTTATGTTTGCTCTCTACAGAATCCATGGGGTAAGCCTTCATTGTGAAGAGGAAATTTTCAGAATGAAACCTGGTGGTTCATTTTCGATAATTTTTCGTTTTGGTGTTTTTTCCATTGGAAACTAAATTGAAACATTACCTAAATTTAAGTGCTGGGTCGTAGGGTTTTGAAATTAAAATTAAATAACATCTAATGATTTTTCCCTTTGATCTCATCATAAGTTTGTTTCCGTTCTTGGTTTAATTGGGACGTCGAATAAGTTTATATTATTTTTCATTATAAAAGTTTTCATTAAGCAACCCTTGTACAAAGCGAATCGTTTTTTCAGAAATCACTCACTTGGAGATAATTAGGATATTTTATTGGAGTCCTCTGGTTCGGTTGTATTTTTGGGCTAATTCTTTATGCCAAAATGAAATTAAATTGAAATTAACGATGCAAATGGAATTTCAAAAATCCCTGATTTTTAATGCCAAAAGAATAATTAGAATCACAACAATTTGTTTGGAACTTGGAAACTTACATGAATGCTTATTCAAGAATGAGAGGGAACAGCAAATTGTTCCAAATAATTGGTTTAAATGTGAAAATATACTTTAGTACTTTTTTTTATTTATCAAATTAAAAATTCAATCAAAAATAGTTCCAGTAATGAATGTAAGAAACAAGCACGATAAAGACTAGCTTCTAAAAGTGCTTGCTTTTCGATTATTTTGTTGACAATTGAAATGTATTTTGTTTTAAAAACTATAATAACATGTGTCCAAATAGTTATTTTTCCGTTGAAATATGGTGAATTATTAAAAAGAGAGTCTTTAACAAAAAAATAATCACTTTAACCCCATTTCTAGATCAAGATCAAATTCTATGTATTGGCAGCCGAATTAAAAATTCACTTGATAATGAAAACAATAAACATCAAATGTGTTTGTTGGTTTTCAACGGCTTTCCAAAATTATTTGTTTGCTTTTATTGCATACAGGTTCTCAAGCTTTGTTTTTATAGCATTTGGAAGCAATTTTGGCTTACTGGAGGAGAAATCAGTTCAAATATACTGTAAAACAATGCTTTCGATGTGTTCGATCGCAACCTATTTTACTTATTTACAAATCAGGGGTCAGGTTCTTCAGCAGCGAGCCACCGAGTCTAGACCTTTTGCAAAAGTCAGTGTCGATTTATGCGGTTATTATAACTAATCAATAAACTATGATTACGAAGTATTCACTTTCCAGATAATTTCCAATACCAAAAATGCAAAATACCATACCAATAACACCAACATTTTTGAAACGTGACTCTGTTATACATTTATTTATAAAGAGGAGACTGTACGAAAACCTTATTTCAGTCCTAAAGTCAAATCACAATAGTCACACTCGACGATATAGAGTGAGTAAATGAAAAGCATTTTCAAATGTAAGAAGTGTGATTTCATTTAATTTTTATATGTATAAATATATCCCTACCGCCCTATTCAGAAACTATACAAAAATTATACTTGGAAAATTCGTATTGTGTTAACATTTTCTTAAATTTTCATTCCTTAACCGCACACAATCATTATTATTTTGTTTAACTATGAATACATATAAGTGTACATCCTCCACCCATTGGTGCAATCTTCTAAATGATATTTTCTTGATTTTTTTTTATTTAAGTTTTTCTATTTATCTACATACAGTATTAAAGTAAAAATTTTGTTCCTTTTATTGTATGTATATAACCTTTTCACGCTAGACTGTTTATTTTGGGTGAAATGAATGCGTGTACATATATGTATATATTATAATAGAAGGAGCGTAACGAATTGATATAGGTTTGGAATGATTATTATCTAAACGGTCTGGGTTGCAAAAAAACTCGTTCCGGTCAAGCAAGTTCACAAATTAGATTTTACACTCTATGTAAATTTAATAACTACATGTATATATATATATATATATATATATATATATATATATATATATATAAATATATAAATTCATATATATACATATATGTGTTGTGCTCTTAAAGTTATTTCCGACACTAGCTGATTTTGGTCTGCATGGTATAGCAAATGTAAAAATGAACGAGGTTTTCCTTAATTATAAGCATACATTATATGTATGTAGAAAAGGATACATGTTTTGGGTGGCAACAAATTATAAGTTTTATGTTAAATAATGTTGGTGTTGTGCAACCTTACCTTAAAATAGAAAATAAAACATAACTTAAATTAAAATTGTTAAAAATATTGTTACTAACGTCTTGATCCTTATATGGATCTACCTTCTTAGACTTTAGTTATTTTTAGATCACATACAAATACTTGTTTGTCCCTGATTTACCTTTTTCCTTACTGTATGGAGTTTGAAATTTCAGTCATAACTTCAAAAAGTCTTCCAAAATTTGAATAGTATTTTTTTTTAATAAAAAATGATATCTTTTTTATTAATCGATAATGACAGTTGTTATTGTCTTAAATTTATCAATTTTTTCGCCTCGATCAGATTTGAAATGGAACCGTAATTATATTGCAGTGTAAGCACGTTAAGATACACTTGGTGAAAGCCATACCAATCTTTAAGCAAAAGGTTTTAGAGAATACCTCTAAATTGGCTTATTGTGATATGTGATGAACGTACGTTGAGTTAAGAGTTTCAAGATTTCGATTAGGTGGCACTCCCACCCTTTTTCTTCATCACATATCTCTGAAATTTAAAAAGGTCACGTAAACTAAATTTTACTTAAAGAGGGTCATTAGATCCGGACTTGGTTTTTGACGACTGAGTTGAGAAAATAGACAAATATATTCTGAGGGCGACTACTGGTGACAATGGTCACGTTCGGAAAAACGTCAGGGTTGACGGTTACCCTAGAAGAAGTATACGAGTATAATAGAAATAGCAAAACCAACTTATGTTAAAAAAGAGGGCTTTTTTTGTGAGTGAACATTGGTAGAATTTCAGTTAAAAATATCAGTGAAAATATAAACCGTCAGCTCATTCTGAACGTCCTGAAAAAAAAGACAATGATTGGTACAATCGAAGAAGTTGGTTATATTGAAATTTGTCAGTCACATGAGCAGAATAACAACTCAATGTATCCAGAGAAGCGTATAGAACTGTTTGCCTGCTGTTTAAACATCACTCGGCAGTAGAATCAGGAACAACAGTAAAAGCCTTAAAACAGTTACCCGATGTGCTTTCAGTCAACAACGAAGAGTCTAAACTCTACAAAAACTATGTTCGTACAACATTGTATCGACATCGGTCATGCAACTGTCACCAAACGTCTACCTCTAGCAAAATATTAAGGAAGTGCTAATTAACAAAATACAGCGTATTACTTTGAAAAATAATAATTTTCCATTGCCTCGAACTGATGCCAGTAGTTTATTGGAGCTGACAAGAGGATACTAGAAAGAATTTATTCAATTGGATGCCAAAAGAAATCGGCATTCAGGACAGGCAATGGATTGAACTGGTTTGAAGTTCTACTTTTTGAACTATTCAATGCAAATAATACATTTTAATGGTTAATGGAACATGTTCTGCGTGGTCTTAATTAAACTCCGTTTGGTTCAATTAAAAAACATTATAGTATTGAGACGTACATTTTAAGAGCATGATGACAATCTTCAGCAATCCCTTTACCTATTATTAATGCTGCTTGATTAAAACTAAATGCAACGCAATGTATCTTCTTTAATTGTGAAATAAATTACCTGGACTACGAGTGTAAACAAGTCCACACTAATCCACAAAAATAATGGAAGTATAAGAATGGCCAAAGCCAAGAAACCTACATACATTTAGGAGCTTTCAGGGTTTTTACTCGAAAAATCGACGATTAGTTAGTAACTTCGTCAATGTTGCCCGAATTCTACATTGTATTACTGAAAAGAATCAAAACTACGACAGTGAAAATACAGTATCAGGTATCAAGAGTACGCATAGACGAAAAAAGTGAAGTTTACCAATTTTGATATATTTAAGAGTGGGCGAGCACTTCATTTTGGACTCAAACGCTAGGTAAGCAGAAATAGGAGCTGTATTCTCACAAAAAAAATCACTTTCGAAATCGGATAAAAATCAGTGCGTCCCACAACTGTATAGTTGACAAATATCTATACAGTAAAGAGACAATTAAAGGTTTGATTGGTTGATTGCTCCAGTAGTAAAGTGGATGGAGCGAGATAGAAAACCAGTTTGGTATTAGATATCGGCGGAAAGCGTAATGGTTAAACATTTTTGGGGTCAGTAGTAATCATTAAGGCTCAAGGATAAATAAAGGTCATAAGACTCTGGGAATAATGTCTCTTAAATGGTTTTTATAAGTCTCTTTAACAATATAGAACTTCTCACAATCCTAACTGCAATTTTATCGATTTGCTTAGCAAGAATACCTGAGCATTTTTTAGCGGTGATACAAATACACTGTGGCCGTAGATTCCTGCTCTGCTAAATCAAAGAAAAAAAAATAACAGAGCTTTCTAAATCTTTGCGTCAGGAAATTCATAAAGCTTTGCTATACTGGTTGACAATCACAGCTTGGATTTTTTTTTAATATGGGTAGCTCGTTGCAATAGATCAGCCAATGTTTTTCAGCTGACCTAAAAATACCATTTTAATCCATTGTTTTGAGTCAACAACTTTGACTCAGAAAATCTTAACCAGAATAACGGCTGGCGCTTATCATCCTAATGTATCAACTAACGAAAGGTTTTTCCAAATATTTAAGGTTTTAGGTTCTCTTGGCTTGCCTTCCAAAGTAGCCCCTTTATTTAATTGGGGCAAAAAAATATTATCTACATAAATGCCATCCTTGTTTAAATAGGCCAATTTTTTAGAAACCACAGACGGTTTCCCTATTATTATTTATTTTTCGCGAAGTCGAAGCTATGCAGGTTGCAACCTTGCAAAATATTCTTAAATTGGAGCCAATGTTGTTTCTTCCAATTAATTTTAATACTGCAAAAAACTTTACGCTTATACCTTAATAATTTTACGTGCAGATTAGTTTTTACAAGCACAAAGCACATTGACCAAATTAGGTCGGCGATGATTCCGATGCTAATAAAAATACATAATGGCACGAAATTGTCATACAATACAACCGGCCATTATTATTAGGAATGACTTTAATCACTTTGAATACCCCTAATTGGAGGATAGAATATGAAAGAAGAGTATTCAAAGCAGTTTCGTGGGATGAAGGCTCTTAACGTGACTGGATAACCACAAATAGTCGCTGTACAATGATGTAAAATTTGAGTGGTGAAAATTTATTACTCATTGAAAACTTAAATACAATGCTCAACGTCGAAGTTTGAAAATCGCTGGCCGCGCTCTAAAAGAAAGACACCATATGAATCAACCAAGTTTACCAATGTCTGGTATGTAGGTGTACCAGAATAAATGTTGCGAATTTTCTTGAATTACCAATGTTAGATCGCTTGCATGTTAGATCGCTTGCAATTATGAGATATTCAGTACATTTTCTAAATTAGCAACGACTCAAAAAACTATTCCGCTTTTATTTTACAAATAAGTCGTTAATGTGAAGCTTTTGAATCAGCTTGAATAGAAAAGACCAAATTAGAGTCTTCGTTTCAAATGAAAAAAAAACGATATGAAAATGGTAATTTACAATCACTTCGGCTTACACAATTACCATAAACAAACTACTGGGTCAATCATTTACCAAAGTTAAGGGTTTAGTTAGTAAACTCGTTATTCTATGGTTTTCTTCTTTTTTGCAGGATCCAATCGGTTTCCTGCGTAAGTTTTTCCTTATTTGAAAGTAATTCATTATGTGAATTACAGTTTGTTGGTTTTAAGATGACACGTGTTTTGGGTGATGTTGTTTACGGTGTTGGTAGAGCTGTGTATCAAATGTGTATGATTTAGTTTTTTCAGCTAATAATCTTAGCTATGAAGTTTTTTGAAGGAGTGAAATCCTTATCATGTTTTCTTAGCTTCTGATAAAAATAACAGTGGACTCTTCTCTCCAGAATCCATGAAATTGACTTTCGGCATTTGACAGATAACTTTATCAACCTGTACCTTTTTGGAAGTCGGAGTTTTAAATTCAAAAGCAAGTGGAGCCTTTATTTTCTCGGCATAGAAATTGATCGTACTATGCGACATATTAAACTTTCAATAGACTACCACGTAATTATAAAAATACATCATCGTTCAAAATTAAGATACATTCATCATATATAGTGTATTTACCTGCAAAACTACCCGCAATACATCAATTACATGTTAGTTAAATTTTACTATAGACGACCCCTTTTACTATGATTTGGCAACAAGGAGTGACATGTTAACGAAGCTTATGTACATTTACAATGTACAACGTGTTGTTAAAAGAATACCATCGTCACATTAACGGCGCGGAAAAAAGTTAAAACAAAACGAAAATATGTTAAGATTTAAATATTTTTGTTTTTATGTTTTTCCGTCTCCATAATTTTATTTTTCAAAAAAAAAAATTTTAAACAGCAAATAGAAAATTTGTATATTTTCTCTATAAATACATTATAATTTTATTTAATTTATTCCATCATTCAAGATAATAAATTATTTTTAATATATGCTTTTAGTCTCTAATTTAATATTGTAACATTTTCACTTTATTATTTTATTTTCCCTCGTTTTACACTTACTTTCGGTATATTTTTCTATATATATATATATATATATATATATATATATATATATATATATATATATATATATATATATATATATATATATAAATATATATATATATATATATATATATATATATATATATATATATATATATATATATATATATATAATATATATATATATATATGTATATATATATATATATATATATATATATATATATATATATATATATATATATATATATATATATATATTTATATATAAATATGGATGTTTGTAGGATACATTTTCATCTTATTTCAATTTTATTTATTTATATAATAATATATTTTGTTATCATATTTTATGTACGGTTTTATGGTGAAAATGAAAAAACCACTCCACGTCATATAGCAAACATATAACCTATACCTATGTTTGTTCGTATACATAACCAAAAAAAGAGCAGTAAATGGTAAATTTGCACGTTACTTTATTTATGTATATCCGTGTATATAGATATTATATGATATAAAATACACAAAAAATTATTTTTCGGAGTCAATCAATTAAATTGACTTTTTGTGTGCGTGTACACACGAATGTGTGTTATGGTATTTGTATTGAAATTGATATGAAATTCGGTGAAAATTTCAATTAAAGTTTTTTTTTTTTTTATTAATGTGTTGTTGTTTTGTATGGCAGATTTTTAATTTTTTTCCCGGTTAATATTTGCGGGAAATTAAAATTTGATTTGATTAATGACTTTTGACAGTATTCCCGTATATATAATATACTATGCGTTTGTTATGTACAAGTATTATAGATAAATTTATATGTTTTTATAAACAATCATGCGTATCGTTATTGATGAATTACCGTGTTTAGCTGCTTTATGTTTTGCTTATAGAAAAAAAAAATTATAAAGTGAGTATGGGGTCTCTTATGGCGAACGAATGTAGTTTTGTTTCTAATTTTATCTCGTTGCTAATGAAACTCAATAAAACTTTAGGTTTGGAGGAGTTTTCGTTATTCTTAATAATAATAACAATTGGATTTTCCTGGTCTTAATGGACTGTACCATAAAAATATGGCACCAACAGATTCCAATTTGAGACACTGTATAGAAAATTTGAAAAAAGGGGAATATATCATCTTTCCAACAAGCCATTTACAAGCATATATACAGACTTCTGCTTTCAGGAACAATAAAAGGAATTTTCCAGATAATTCTTATTTTGTTGCGAAAGAGTTATATTAAAACTATCATTCTCACCTGGTAAAAAAGCTTCTAATTTCTCTTTATTTGTCCTAATGTACAGATCCTTTAGTAAACCAGATAGTTTGAACAATTTTCAAACCAATACTCTTGAATTGTATTACCTCTAGATCTAAATCGGTTTATAGCCTTTGTGGCAAGAATTCTTAAATATTTTTGCAAACTGATTTTTTTTAAACAACACTTTAACAGCACAATATTAACGAAATTAAATGAGAGATCACAATAGTATTTTAGATATCCAAAAATGAGAACCAACTTAAGGGGTTCTTGAACTTCCATACTTCAAGGCAGGCAAACAAATAAATGGACAAGAAAACAAAGGTATAAGTAAATGGAAGAAGTGCAAAAATTTTAAATCTCACACATAAATTCATTTAACATACCAGCTGTAGATTAAGTGATGATAGAGTCTTTCTTCCTTACAGGAATGTCGAAATTCTTCTATAGTAAATGTGGTTCCTCTATCAATAATAATATTTGGGTAATATATGAATTGCCGGAAATAAATTTTTGCATATCTATAGCGTCTGGATTATTTCTTTTTGTCGTGATGCTTTTGGTAGAATTACGTCATTCAAATTCAGGAAAATTGTCAACCAAACAAAGAATTTGTTTTTTAAATTTCCTTCGAAGTGTTCAGATGCCTAAGATGTTTAACCTAGTATGTTTTTAATGGAAAACATCTTTTCATCTTTTGGAAAAGGATTTAACAATTTATCTCGTTTGCCTCTTTTCTTATATAGACCAAAATACATAATTTGAAGTTGCAAATTTAATTTCCGATCTTATCCTGTATATTTGAGAAAAATTTAGATGACCTTGTAATTTTTTGGCCCATTTTAAATCAAGAGCACTTGATTATAAAATACACAAATGACCTTGGTCTGATTTTTTTGTCACCATCATAAATACTGGACAGTTTGATAATGCATCTATGTGGCATATTTTATTGGAGGAAAATGTTTTAGATCATATAGTGCAACTCGTCATCATATAGTGCAACTATACGAAAGGTCAGTTCACTACTCGCTATCGTAGCTTATATAATTTTATTATGTAGTCTAGGAAGAAAAACAACTTTTTTGCCTTTAATGAAACAAGTGATGCATTATTTTGCCCTCTGTATTTTGCTGTTTATTATACCACGTTCAGACCTAACTTACAGGCATCAATATGCGGAGCAGTTATCGCCTTATATAACGGTATGTATGTAGACGAAGTCATGTAGTAAGAGCTTGCTTCAACATCGAAAAAGTTTTCGTCTGTTTGTTATCAAATTTGAAAGACACTTTTAAGATGTGTGAGTTTGGCTGTACATTTTTAACTTGCAGCAAATTATCTGACCTAGAAAATACTGTAGTTATGGAATATTTTCTGATTCCGTGAGCTTTGTATTCACTTTATATACTTAGCCAAACATGGTTTTACCTGCTTTTTTCAATATTATTGCCCAAATATTTTATCCTCATTACCCAGAAACTGTTATGTCTTCCATTTAATTTGTAGTCCATTTTGGTTTGTTAAATCTAACACTTTTCCCTATATTTTTTACCACCTCTTCATAAGTCACTATGGCCCCAATAATATCGTTCATAGAGATAAAAACAACTCGTCGAGTTGACTAAACAGATAGGTTGCAAATCAATGAAACACCCTGCAACACCAAAAACTCTCGATTTGCCCAAATAGCGTGGAAAATGAAGTTCTTTTAATAGATTTCTAAAGTTCGAAGTACAAAAGTGTTTGACACTTTAAAATTAGTCAGTCTGATCGTCTATTAATGAAACATCGGTCTTTAATTACGTTTTCGATAATAAATTACACAGACACTGGTTACCATCTTTTTTGTTGACAAATACTATTGAGCTTGCATATAGGCTGAAACAATCGATTTGACAAACCCTTTTTTCATTTCTTTGGTCTACTTGTGAATGGACAATATTTTAGACCAATGGTGAAAGTCTTTGTGGTTTCTGATAAGTTGGCTACCGATCTAGTTATCATAACTTTTATGATCGCTGCTGTTGTTACATCCAGACCAAATTTTGGAATTATATTTCTCTAAAGCGAAGGGATTGTCACGGTTTAATTTAGAAACTTTTGACAAAACTACAAACCACTTAGCATATACCATCTAAAACCACATAACAGATTGTTTTAAATTTATTGCCATCAATCGTCACATCACACTCATTTTGTCCTTCTGTTTTCAAACTTTCAGAATTCATACCACGAAAATTTTTACGAATGTTCTTGAACCCAGGTAGATGTCAGGTAGATTTCATTTATAATTCAGGCACTTTAGAGCAATGTGGTCAAATTTGCAACTTTATAGCATTTGAGCTCTATCGTTAGGTTTTTAAAATCATTGCATATCGAGTTTTATCAAAGTATATCAGTTTTGATGGGGTTGTTCTTGACAGTTTGGTAATTCTCTCTCCTCAGAGAATTTTCATTTTTTCTTGAAATCATATAATGTTTTTGCTCCGTGAAGATTAGTGTCGAAACAATATTTGATATGGTTGCTACATCTTCTAGTAGCACGACATTTGTTTAACTCTCGTAAGAAAATTAGGCAACCGAGTAAACTATCGTGTGGCCGTTTTTTCGTTTTTGCTTGGTTTTGTGAGGTGAAAATCTCCGTTGGAACATTTACCCTTATAACTCTAGAAATGTATTCGAGACATTTACTTGTATTTTTCTAGATGTTGAATGGGAATAATTGGTTACATCATAAATTGAAGCCTGAGGCATAGATAAAATCATCGATTTCGGAGGACCAATAAAAAAATGGTCTAATGCAAATTCTACGTGCGTGATGAAATCTCCGTATATTTATAAAATCATCAGGAGATGTCAGGAGAAGCTGCGCCATTTACCAGATTTTTAATTACTTAATTTATGTAATTACATAATCTTGATGAAAATTTCATCTTTTAAAAAATGCTTTTGGCCCAAAGTTCTATAAAAATGTTCCGAATTAAACTTGAGAAATTTACCTTCGCAAGATGTACTTTGCTAGTATTTTAATCTATTATCACTCGCAGTTAGAAGGAAAAATCGATTATTGGGATGCTCTAGATCGAAAAAATTTTCGTTAATCGAGAAATAAATCAGAAAAAAGCCACATACAATCTAAAAACAGATAATTTTAATGCTGTTCTAGGAAAGCTATACCGTACTAATTTAAAAAATGAGGCATGTTTAGATGGCAAATTAGAAGTTAAAATGCTTTTTTTTTGCCTTGACACGATTTGGCTAAGTACGAATAAAGGCCATGATGATTCAGTCCCTTTCGTCCGGAATAATATTCGCAACATCATTTTCTGTTGCACATATAATGGTTTTAAAAAAGTTGGATAACAACCTCCCAAGCAAAAAATTCCATTTTAGCCATAACCAATGCATGATATGTCATCTTCAGCAGGGCAAACATCAAGAAAGAGGTAGAAGATTCTAGAGGCCGATGTAAAACAATGTTTCAAATTGGTGGCATGAGTCTTCCAATTTAAGTTAGAATACAAATGTATTTCAAGGTGCTTAAATAAGTTACCCAATTAAATATTTAAACAATCAACATTATAATTTGTGGAAGTACATTTAGAAATGCTATGATATATAACTTGATTGTTATTTGGTTTATTCAAGGTTCCACAATTTTTAAACAGAATAAACTTACTTTTTTCATTTTGAATTAGGTAATGTTTATGACACCGTTTATTTAGAATCTTAAGAATTAAATTAATCATTGAAAAAATGAGTGCAATATGTCTATAGTTTACTTTGATGTTTCGATCGTTTTTTTTTAAAAATAGGAATAATAGTCGCCGATTTAAGCCTCGCAGTTACAAGTTCCTGTTCGAAGGATAAATTGAATATGAGAGCTATGACAAGACTAACATACCTAGAAATAGTTTTCAGAATACAACTATACTTAGTCATTTTCAGATTATCCAATTTTTTTACACCGCAGTTATCTTTGAGATGATTTGTATAATAAGTTCTTTTTTCCATTTTTATCTCCACATTAATTTTGTTGCAAGTATGCATATAGGTTTCATGAACAATCCCATTATTATTATTTTCATCCGGGAATAAGTATAACACTGCTCCAATATAATCGAAACAGCGTCAAAAAATTGATCACGAGTCACTTAATTCCAGAAAAACACCCCAACCCACACTTACCCAAAAACGCCATTTAACTGTGCAAAATTAAGTCTCCTGTTATGACCCTGCTTCACGATATTAGATGGCAAAAAATTACTAAATCTAAACCATAACCACTGCGTTTTGTACAATCCATCTAAAAATTAAAGTCACTGAAGATCCGTTATATTATGTACACAATACTTAATCGAATATAATATTTAAACCCAATTTCTAATCGTAAAATTGATTATTTAATCTTAACCATTTTATCTTAAATCATTTTATTTTTCATCATTTTTCAATATTAAAGGCTACTCTCGAAATGAAATATTACTGGTTCATTTTCACCAAATGATGTGGCGGTTTTCCTTACACGATATATATATATATATATATATATATATATATATATATATATATATATATATATATACATATATATTTATATATAATGAAAGTATATATTGACAAAACGGTTATAATAAATCTTATTTAAGACAAAAACATTTATACCAACAAAAAAAAATCCTAATACGAAAAATAAACTTCTTAAATAGAAAATGAGACTGAAACTCAATTTTTTCTATTTTCTATTTTCACATTTGTGTTTGAATTAAACTAAACTACAAAAAAAAAAACGAAAAGAAAATTGAATAAACCGAACAAACAAAAAATTGTATAAGACGAACACTACAAAATAAGATAACATCCGAAGAATTTTATTGTCATTGTAGAGTATGATGATAGTATATGCCATATAGTTTAATATATAATATCTATATATGGGTATGTATAAAGATCATCCTCCCATATACTAATACAATACATAGAATTTTCTAACATTTTACTATTTTCCATGCGCTTTAATAATACCAACAACAACAAAATAGGATAATAATACTGAACTCGTATACATACCGAATCTCTCAGTGATAAGATAATATCACATTATTTTGCATTAAATGCAAGATTTTGTTTTGTTTTCTTTTCAATTTTATCATTGTCCTCAATTCTATTCTGTTAAAAATGTATAGAAGACTTAAGAAAAATTAAATTTATATTTATGTATATTAAGAAAAATCAGGAAGAACTATTTTTGCCATCTCTTTATATGATAGTCTACAATCTACAGCTAAGACATGCATATATTTATGAGATGGAGAGAATACTATACGTTTGTTGTTTTGTTGTATACGAAAAGACAATGATGGTCATCAATTAAATTTAATTTTTTTTTACATTCTATACATATATATATTGTATTCCTGGGGTTAAGTTAAATCCTTAAATATTATACAATATGTAATGGTTATATAAAATGCATTCAGACAGATATGAAAATAGTTTTAGAATATTTTCTATATAACATTCCATTGAGGATTTAGTTTAAGATTGAATATAATTCCTGGAGGTGTCATTTTAATAATATAAATGGGTTTTGTCTGAGTTTTTTTTTAAAAACCATATTAACATATTACAATACATTTAACAACAGGTTGTTACAATTAAATTAATTATAAAAATTGTATTATGCTCCCGTTACCATATCACCTAATATAGTTCTTAATTGCCTTGATAATTAGACAAACAATGTCGAGTTTTAACATTTTTTCAGAGAAGCACTGATCCTGTATAAACAATTGAAATTCATTTAGTAATACAAATTTGCCTTTACAAATTTAGGAATTTGATTAAAAATTCAATACAGAACCTAATAGTGGCTCTATTGTGGTGAATGATACCTTAGTCAAAAACTCTGGATATCAGTAATTATACTACTTTAAAATTAAATAAAAATAAACAAACACTTTTTTCCAAAAAAATTAGCAAAACCTTTGCAATTTTAAGAAATTTATTATAAATTTAACTGAAAGTCGATAAACAGTGCCATGCTCATGGGCCCTACAATTCCACCTTCATTGTGATCCATTCTACTAAAATTTAGACTGTACAAGATTGTTGTAGAAAATGTATAAAATGTAGAAAATGTATCAGCAAGTCTGGTTAGCTAAGGCAGACCAGGAATTTTAACGTGTGCTATGGAAAGAAAGTCCTATAATGACCAATCATTTCACCATTGTGACATTTAGTTTTTATATGATTTTTTGCCCATTCCTTCAAAACCTCATCCATGAAATCTTGGTGGCTCATTTTTTTTTTATGTCATCGTAGAGGTGTGTTCCAGATTTTTCAATACTACGGAGTTTACGATCGCCTCCCACAAAATTTGTGCCATTGTCACAATATACGTTAGCAGGTAAACCTCTTCTGGACACAAACCATTTAAGCGCACCAATGAATGAATCAGCCGTGTATGATAAAACTAATTCTAAGTGTATGGCCTTTGTGCAATAGCAAATGAATACGGGTATGTATGTTTTTAATAGCTTTGCTCCTCGGCCTCGCTTGATTGCTACTGTAATAGGCCCCGCATAATTTATGCCAACATTATCAAATGGCCTTGTTCGAGTCACTTGCACTTTTGGAAGCCCAGCCATTTTTTGCTCAACAACTGTTGCCGCGTATCTTCTACAAATTAGAAAATGACAAATTAATTTTTTTACTATATTTCGACAGCTGATAACCCAATAGCGTTGTCGGAGTAAAAATGTGGTGAATAACTGTTCATTCAATATATTGAATTCTTGTGCTAAGTTATTCATTAAACACGCAAGTAGCTGGGTGGCGCATCAAGCCTAGGAATTGATGTCGATTTTAACGGTGTTACTCACGTCTTCGCTGTCACCAAATGAGTTTCTACCATATTGTTGGGATCATTGATTCGGCAATAAACTACTACAGCATATGCACTCATACTGGCATCTAAAAAGCCATGAAATTCCACGTTGGTTTGTTGCGACTGGTGATCAATAAACCGTGGTATTTGTAATTGTTCGAAGTAGTGAAGTTCCCGTTTTATTTGCAACCATCGCTTGTTTATATCACTTGGAAGTTCATCGTCCCATTGAAGTTTTCTAAGCCACAGTTGCTGGAAAAGAATTTTACAAATTATTAATGCAGGTGACAACCAACCAAGTGGGTTGAACACTCGAGATGTTGCAGAAAGCATAATTCACTTTGTTTGAGTTGTTTCTGTCATTTCGTGAACCCGAAATGTAAACGTATCTGAAGTTGGCAACCATTTTGACCCAAGTATCTTTATGATTGGATACTCTCAGTTGGTACCCATTTATGTAGTGAAAACCCGTTAGATGCCATTGATGCTGTAAATTTTGTTTTGATGATCTGTAGTTTGGCTTTAGTTTTAGCTCCCGTTAGTAGGTCATCAACGTAGAATTGGGCTTGGATTATTCGCTTAATAGTTGGGTTAGTTTCTTCTTCACCTAATTGATGCAAGCACCGAGTTGCTAGGAATGAAGCAGATGCAGTACCATAAGTAATCGTTAGGAGTTTGAAGTACTTCAAGTAGTCGGCTTTTTTTTCTCGCCAAAAAATTCGTCGGTAGTCAGCATCATAATCATTTATTAAAATTTGACGATACATTTTTTGTTTGCCAGCCGTTAGAACGTACCTGTGAGTTCAAAACTGTAGCAATATGCTCCAAAGTCTTAGTTGAGTAGTTGAGCCCACTATAAGAGATGTTGATTTAATGAAGTTCCATCGCTTGTCTTGCAAGAGCCATTGAAGACTACGCGTAATTTGGTAGTTAAACTTTCATTTCTTATAACCCATGATCAGGTAAATAATAGCTCGGTTTAAAAATTAATTGATCTGGCGGAATCTCGATCATATATGTCTTAAATTCTTATACTCGTGCATAAATTTAGCGTATTTAGCTTTGAATGATGTATTCTTTTTTACAGCATAAAATCGATTTTTTGCTATATTGTAGGAATTCCCAAGTTGAACACTATTGGTTTTAAAGGGAAGACGAACAACAAATCTGCCATCTTCATTTCGCTTAAATGTTTCTTTGAAATGGGTTTCAGCGAAATGCTCATCTTTATTTTTCTGATGATCAGGTGACATCTCTTCTAGCTTCCAAAATGTTCAAGTGTTTTGTCAAAATTTATATCTAAGCTTATCAGAGTTAGAGGATGTTTGAAAATTGTATTTGGAAATTATGATTACAAAAATCCAGTAATACTAGTATAGGAATTACATCGACGTTGTGTGACATGTTCTAAATACAAGGCAAAACCAAAAAATTAAATAATGGGCCAGTTACCATAGTAACCATATTAACGAAATGTTGGATTGCAGTTTTCATTTGTTTAGTGACGAAAGCATTCCATTTAGAAGTGGTAAGCAACCCTTCGTGAGATGCATTCATTACTGGGCTCCAACGCTTTGCAGATCAACGAAGAGTTCTATTACAAATATACAGTGACAATGGCACTAATTTTGTGGGAGCTAAATGCGAAACTGGAGAAATTCAAAAATCTCTTTCATCTAAATCTTTCGTATAATCAGCGGCTACTAAATTTTCTTTCAAAAATTAAATTTGATTTAAATTTATTCCTTCAGGTTGTCCAAATGCTATCAACGACGAAATACCAAATAACCGACTCACGCAATGGGAGCGTATTCACCAGAGAACTCAAGTATTTTGGAGACGGTTCCAACGCGACTACATACATAATCTGCAGCAAGAGGGAAAATGAAAAAATGAAAAACAAAATGAAAAAATTGAATACATCGTACTTATTAAAGATGACACTACCTGATCGATGCAAAGGCCACTTGGAAAAATTATAGAACCATATCCAGACAACGATGGTTTCGTAGGTATTGTCACAATTAAAACATGAGGGAGTGACGTTAAACGGCATATAAACATATTAGTCAAATTGCCAAATCATTAGATCAAACTAATAATAATATTAGTATTTATTTGTTTTAACATAAAAAGAGATAAGCGCAAAAAGCTCGAGTCAGTGACTATTTGAAAACTTGACGAACATTAAAATAGTAAAAAATAAATAAATAAAAAGTCCTAATCAAATTTTAGCATTCATTAAATATTTTCATCAAATATTTTCTATAACTCATAAAGTTATAGGCTGCCAAAAACTGTCCTTAATTTAAAATCCGTAAACTATAAAACTGAACTAATCACACAAAGGCAAAATTTATATTGAAAATAAAGCAAAACAGAAAAACGATTTTATATATAATATATAAGTATAATTGCCTAATTTTAATATTTTGATTTAAAATGGTAATTAAGATTTTTGTAAATTTTATATTTAAGCACACCCCCACACACACACCCAAACAAATATTCAGAATATATTAAAAAGTAAATAAAACTATCGTTTAAATTTAGCAAGCACAAATTATTTTCCCAACACACAACTTTATATGTCGGTTTTTAATTTTTTTAATTTTTTGTTGGTCAAAAGCTCAAAACCAAAATATTTATAGAAAAAAAAAAGTTTTAATAAATTTTTCGATTTACAAACTTTTTTTTTATTCCTTCTCTTTTAATTTTCTTTTCCGACTAATAAAAAGCTTGCTGTAAGCACAGAACTTTATGTTTTCGAGAAAAGTAATTTAAATTATTAATTAGTTTTCTTTTTTCTGTTTTTTTTTTATTTTTTAAAACTTCTCTCTCAATTTAATTTTGATTTCAGCTTACATTAAAAGAAAAAAAAGAAAATCAAAAAAATTTTTTTATAGGTCAACGACAATCAAACACGATAAAGGATTAGTCGAAGGAAAAACCGAACTTTATTATTATGAATGAGTTTGGTAAAACGAGAACGCAAAGTATATGGCTTGAATGGAATCTTTTCCCTTAATTATCCAACTAATTCAACCAAAAAATAAAAACATTAACACGTTATATTTTAATATAATAATAAAACTGAATGTAATTAATTTAAATAAAAAACAAATTATTATTATTTTTTAATTTTAACAAGTTTTTAAAAAAAAGATTGTTGTGGTTAATATTTTTTCCCCGATTTTATATAATTAAAAATGTTGGTTTCGAGTTTTTTGAAAAAAAAAAAAATGTTTGGTAAGTTATTAAAAATAGAAAATGTTTTCGATTTCATTTTGTTTTAAATAATAACAGGAAATTAATTACTTAACATTATTTTTAGCGATGTCAGCGGCACTCATCTTTTAACTTGGTTTACGACTAAAATGTTAATTGAGTAGGAAAAGGAATAATTTCTAAGAATAGGTATAGGTATTGATTACCTTACGCTTTGGGACTACATTATCCTTTCAATTCCAACACCTTGTTGATTGCATTTCGCAAAAAGCTTTTGACTATCGACCGGAATCTCGGAACTTTTACAATTTGTCCCGCTAAAATATAAAAAAACTTTTAGTTACCAATTTGTTTTCTTAAATTATTTATTTCTTACAACTGAAATAATGCTGCTACAATTTTACTTTACAATACAGTTATAACATTTCTAATAAAATGTTTATTTGTTGAAAAATATTTATCTGTTCCATAAGTTGTTAAGAATAGTTTGGCCCTTTACATGTCCTATTATTTTTTTCTTACAATATACAATTTCTGCTGGCTTCGCTTTTGGTACGTGTAACCCTTTTTGAAAACATAGACCCAACATCCAAAGAAAAGGGATTTTTCAGCTGATTTACTGAAAGTCCACAAATTCTTTCGATCGTTGTTACACGGTTTAATGCAACGTCCAGGAGCCAAACTTTAGAGTATTCGTTCACCATTGCTCTCTACATCTTTTGCACAGTCACAGACATGTAAAGGATTGGAGAAGCTTTCACCTTTTGCAATTTCACCAGAAAATTTTGAAAAAAATGGAACTATCCCCGACTCGATGATATGTTCGCCACTCTTATTAAAAATTATCTTTACACTTAGTATATATCCATCTAACAATTTAGCTCGACTAAAACGTGACTAAATGGTCACTATCTTATCTTGAATAACTTTGAATAGAGGAGATCTTGACGTGATCCGCTTTTAGTTAACCAACTCGCAAGTAATCAAGGTCAGTTAAAGTCGTGTTTCATTATTGAACGATATTTTTAATGAGTTTGCAGAATGGTAAACTTGGCCACAAATTAGTTGATGGTGTTGAGCTTTTCGGTTGGTTAAAAACCGCTACCCCGAGCTGAAGTGACGAAACTAGATTTTAATGACACTTCAGTTAGAGGTTGCACTTTGTGTAGCACCGAAAGAATCTCGCAGATTTACACGACAATGCATAATGTGTCACAGGTGCAAATTGCGCAAAAATATAATAACATAAATCGTTCATTTTGTTGCGCTATTTGCAGGTGCTATAACGAAAATAGACAAAGATATCAAACACATGCTTAAATGATCGAACATTTAATCATACAATTTTTGTCAATATTAAAAAAACATGGTATTGCGCCGTTTATATATCGAAATAGTGAGGCGGTTCCAATCACCTGATTTGTGAAATCTAACTAACTATTTTGATCACAAAAGAAGCTCAATTCGCCATTGAACTTATAAAGATCTTGAAGATGAACGTTACAATATACATGTCATGATACAGATGGTGGTTTTTCTTAACAACAGTATAATTGCATATGTTTTTGAATACACATGTGATGTAGAAATTCTCCAGCGTTTTGGTGATAATGACTTAATCTATAAAATCTGACGATCAATTGAGATCCATTTTGCAAGCAGCATTGCTCTTTTGGAGCTATACTGATCGAATTGTAACTCTTTCTGTACATAATAAAAGTATAAATAAAAACAATAATCGCCCCTAAATGTTGATTTGTGTAAGAAATTTATTATTGTTAACTACTATGTGTTGTTGTTGTCAATAATACTATGGAGTTGTTGTTGTCAATGATTCTATGGTGTTGTTGTTGTCATTTTTTTCAACTCAATTTATTGTGAAAAACTAATGATTTTAATTTGGTATATTTTAAAATGTATAGTTTATATATATATATATATATATATATATATATATATATATATATATTTATATATATATATATATATATATATATATATATATATATATATATATATATAATATATATATATATATATATATATATATATATATATATATATATATATATATATATAATATATATATATATATATATATATATATATATATATATATATATATATATATAATATATATATATATATATATATATATATATATATATATATATATATATATATATATATATATATATATATATATATATATATATAATATATATATATATATATATATATTATATATATATATATATATATATATATATATATATATATATAT